>JASDQU010240537.1:25308-40411 GCA_032191745.1 Picea mariana | reverse complement strand
TGGTCAAAATACAAGAAGAATCACCCGTTTAAAGTGATACCTTGAGATGACTGTTAGAAAAACTGTTAGGAGAAAACGCCACGTGGTGAATTTTTGTTTTTCCTAACTGCACTTTAGCTGTTATTTTTAGTTAATTTTATTTTATAAATAAGAGCATCGACCGATTAGTCAAAGGTCGATGGTTGTTGCAAGAAAATCTCATTTATGGTTTTGTTAAGAACTATTTCCAAGCTACCTTGAATTGAGAACTTCTTCTGGACCAGAGACAAGTTTATATTTTCATCAAATGCATGTGTGATTGGACATGGAGAAGAACTATTTCCTATCTCGTCGCATAAATGGATGCTATAACGAGTAAGATCTATTGAATCTATTGTTAAGTTATCTAATGCAATGTTTTATAGTTCTTTTCTTTAATGATGAAGATGAATAGTTGTGTTATTATGTGACAGATGATTAGAGTAGGTGAATTATTTTACTTACCATTTTTATCGCATATGTGTTTTCTTTCTGATAATTAGTATCTCAGACAGTAATTGGTTGCTCACATGGTTAATGTATTAGTACTAGTCCCGTGGTATAAAATTGTCATGTGCATGCTTGAGTAGTGGGTTATCCCAAGCTCAACGTCTTCTCTAGTAGTTAAACATTTTTCCCGTTTTGTTGTCAAGTTGGTTTATACCGGCTTCCATCTTATATCGGTCCCACCTAAGAGAAAAATACAAAAAGAGAAAGTCCAAATTGAAGGAGATGCCTCAACAGAATTGACGCTAGGAGGAGGGCTTGAAGAACAAATGGCTGAATACATATTCCATATAATATTTCAGACAGCCTGTATATTCAAAATAGCCCACATGCATGGCCAGTCATTCCCAAGATATCCCACACACACTGAGTACTCCTGAAACGAGTGACTCACGCCAGCCCAAGGAAGAATGATTGTTCCCTGATATACCTTACACTCTTCCTCACGAGGAATTAAATCAATTCATAAGAATCACAAGAGCGTACACACGATATATCGATGCATTGTCTTTAGCTTCGATACGTCCTCGAAGACAAAAATAAGAAGACCAATGGTCGACACCCCCGACCAAGTTTTTGTGCACACGATAAGACCTAATAGATTTTTCAATCTCTGAAATTGAACATCCTCTCAATTTGATCCTTGAAACGCCAGCCGACAACGTCTCTAAAACAAACTATTTTTTGGAAGAGGAGGGGTTTAACTCAGAATCTGAAGATATGGAAGAAAAAAACTACCATGAGGAATAGGGATGAAACCCACCTTAAAACAACCAACCTTGGTTGGCCAGAGACGCTTTGGCCATTCCAAGACGAGTACATAATCTTCCCTGAGACGCAGAGAAGTTACTTCCTAAGTTTGACCCTGAGACCTCGGGATTGCCTGAAGATCATATCAAGAAATTCATACTAGTGATCAGACTTATGAACGTCCAACATGAAGATGTAGTATGCCGACTATTACCATATACATTTGAGAATTCAACTCCCACATGGCATTTTAATCTGCCTGTGGGATTTATAACTAGCTGGACGAAGTTTCAAAAGGATTTTCTAGATAATTTGAAGAAGAAACTACTACAGGAGCATATTCTAACGTTATGCCTTTGTCTATCTATAAAAAACTAATCACAGTTCCTCTCAAGAGTGATAAACATGTAATACAACTAGACAGAACCCAGGTGAAGGTCATGGGAGAACTCAAAGATGTAATGATCAGAATAACCACGCATCCTAAGTTTGTGCAAGTGATTGACATCATTATAGTAGACATTCCAGAAGCTTATGGATTATTATTAAGACGATATTGGTCTGAGAAGTTAAATTGATACTTTAGTACAGACTGGGCACACCTTTGGCTACCATTAAAGGGGCACAAGAATATGACCAGGATTGATAGAGAAAGGTATTTGAAACATAGTGTAACTGACCTAGAAACCCCAAATGAACCGTCATCGACATATTTTCCTGTGCTAGGCAAATATTCCCGCGACTGCTACTTTGGGAACTTATTCCCTCTTTCATCTGATGTCCCTCTCACTCAGAATTCCAAAATTATTTTTCAAGAGGAGTTTCCCACAGCGGCGAAAGAAACCCTCTTCTGTCAGCAACCTGCATTAGAAATCACAACACTAGCAGGAGGAAAATAACAGAGTAATAAGGAAGGGGAAGCCGACACGTATTGCCTGCAAGATTGGACCCTATACTTTGATGGATCTAAATCGCTGGAAGGGTCTGGGTTAGGGTGCATCCTCACTGATCCAAAGGGTAAACATCATATCCTATCCTGTATATCTGAGTTCAAATGCACCAACAACACCGCCGAGTATGAAGCGCTAGTACAGAGGTTAAAGAAATCCATAGAATTAAATGTCAAGGAATTAAAGTTTTTTGGGGATTCTGAAATTATCGTTAGACAAGTAAGGAATACTATACATTGAAACTCCCCGCACCTAAAGAATTACATCAAGAAGTGCATAGGTTAATAGAGCATTTTGAAGCTTTCAATATTACAATGATCCCCAAAGAAAAGAATATCCTCGCTGATTCTCTGGCCACAACTTCTTCAAGACTGTCACCTCTAGAAGATTATGAAGCCTCCCAGTTCACTGTGGAGCTACTCTACAAACCATCGGTGCCTAACAAAATTTGTAATTGGAAGGTCTTTGAAGGGGATGAGAAGATCATAAACTTTATGACTAACCAAGATAATTTTAAGGACCTAGCTATTGACGATGAAGTATTCCAGGAAAAATCAATGGAAACTAATCCTCAGACAAGTCAACCAATTAACAAATCGAAGTCTCACACAATACCGAAGGGGATAGCTAACTTATAAAATATTTTTGACCTAAAAGAACGATTTAAGGGGCCCAAAAATGCGAAGACTGGTAGTTCATGTCCCATGCATGAAACTATAAATCTTGGAACCCCGGAAAACCCAAAAAATATAAATCTCGGTAAGACTATATCTAAGGAGGAAATGAAGGCTTATCTCAAATTGTTCAGACAATATCAAGATGTCTTTGCATGGTCCTACCAATATCTGAAAACTTGTTGGCCCTTGACCAAGTTTTGAGGATCCTTGGTTAGGTTTGATCTATTTTTTGGACTTCAACAGACTGTCGAAGGAAGAGCGCAAGATGAAGCGGAGATCGTGGGATCTCGACCCCTTTTAGTGCCCTTTCTGGAATTCAGGATTATGTAATGGTTATGGGGATGTCGGACCATGGATTTACCCATGCTTAGGCCTATTTTGTAATGTATAAATAAGTAGCTAGGCAAAGTAAGTTGAGACCTACAAGTTCGATCTGTGTGATCAAAAGTGCTAAGTGCTGAGTAGAGATTGCTTTTGTGCATGTTGTATGAGGCTTGTAGAGCTCAGTGCAAGTGAGTGTACGAGATTGAGAAGAGGCTTAGTGTTCTAACCTAGCTTGGGGGAGGAGGATCTAGCGAGGTGCGCAAATCTCCCGTCCTCTGCAGAGTAGGGTTTTTGTGGCTCTGTGCATATAACTGATTGAATAAGCTAATAAAGAAGACGAAGAGTTGGTGGACATAGCCCCAGGGTGGGGGTGAACCACATACATGTTGTGTTTCTATGCTTTGTGTGATGTATTGATGTTTTTATATGTTAACTTGCTTAGTGCTTCGATATAGATGAATGGTAGATAGATATATTAATGCTATGTGCTTAATAGTATGGATGAATACTAGATCTAGCTTATGTGGATATGCTTAATTCTTGAATATTGTAGATTTAGTTAAATATTGCAATGCTCTGTAATTAGGGTTTAACTGCGCTGTAAACTAAGACTAGATATTGATGAACTATCACTGCTAAGTGCCCTGTAAGGTGTTACAGTCACATATCTGTGTCCCAGCTAAGGTTGTAGACACTAGAGTCATGCAACCACCCCTGCCTCTACCTCGAGTGAGATTTCATCTGTTTCGCAGGTGTTGCCGAAAGGGCCAATAGTTAGGGTTTTGTTGGTGCGTTGTTGTAGTGTTGAACCCCAGATCTGTCCTTGTGCCAAAAAATGGTTATGTTGCCAGGACTGAAACTGTGATTGTTGGGAACTAAGGAAATAGAAGCTTTGTGCGAAGATCCGACATGAAATTGTGAAAGATCTATGCGTAGATCTGTCGCTTTAGTGTGCAGTATTCTACTTGATCTATGAAGCTCTGTGCTAAGAGAAGAAGGGTTAGATCTGAAGAAAAGAGGTAAGATGTGAACACTTTGTGCTCTGATAAAGGTAAAAGTGAGATTTTTTTTTTAAAGAGGTAAGATATGCAAGCTCTGTGCTCTAATAAAGGTAAGAATAGTGAAAGGTTTTAGATTTGGAAGCTTTGTGCTCTGCTGAAGATAAGATGAGTGGAAATTTTTGTTTGTAAAGTATGGATCTAGGTATGTTTGATAAGATTTATCCTAGCTTGAAAACTAAGGCACTGATAGAAGAAAGAAGATTTGATATGAGTAGATCTGATAAGAATAGTGAAAGATATGTTATACCTATGCATAGAGAGAATGTTTGGACTAACAAATGGATGCAGGATCCTAGAAAGAATTTTTTGCAGGTTAGCTACAATGATCCTAGTGCACAGTACAGGAAAGGTTGGGGACCATTTAAAAGAAAACAAGGATTAACCCTTTGTTACAGTTGCATAAGATCGAGACATTTGGCTAAGGAATTCCCTAGTAGAAGATCTCGTTGTCTTTGTTGTAGAGCTATGGACCATGAAGTATTGGATTTCCCTAGAATGATTACTAAAGTTGAAAGATTGAATATGAACCAAGAAAACCCTAAGGAAAATACAAAAACTGAGATTAATGCAGAACCCCAGAAAGAATCAGAAAAAGTATTGCTACAGATGAAAGAAACCCTGAATGACCACCGACATATCAGCTTATCAGAGATCTTCAAAGAAAAAGAGTGCATTGAAGCAAGAATAGGAGACTTTGACATTGACTGTGTTCTGGAAGAGGAAACACAGGTGACTATCATGACAGAAAGAACTTGAGAACTTTTAGGAGAGCCTGTTATGATTCCTTCATTGGGAAGAATAGGATTATTCAAAGGAAAATTGATAACCCTATGTGGAAGACTTACCCAGATATCTATGAGTGCTCATGGAACTTTGACAAAGGAAGATTTTTAGGTTGTTAAATTTATTGATAACAACGCCCCATTTGCTATGTTACTAGGAAAACCTTGGATTTAAAGAGATTAGAACATAAGGAAGGAAGAAGAAGTCTTAGAGAGGAAAAAACAAGAGTTGAAAGATTTCATGACTTGGAGGATCACACAGCTAATTGAAGAACATGAGAACAGATCAAAGCTACTTAGGACCAAAGACTTGGATGTCTAAGTTGCAAGAACACAAGAATATTTGTAGAAGACTGAAGTACCTATCCCTGATAGCGAATAAGTATTACCCTTGAATCTTAGGAAAAAATCTCAACAACATGAAGTTACTATGCCAAAAGAAGAAAAGAATCATAATGGGAAGATGAATAACAAGATGAAGCTCACTGGAAAGAAGGCTTGAAATCTCAGCAATAAGAGAGCAAACATCAAAAAGTTATAGATCGTTCCAGAGGAAACTTCGCAAAGGGAAAATTCACAAAACAGGAAAATCATCGGGATATCAGAACAATGTCACATGGCACTTCGCCATGGCGAAGCAATATAGCCGTTAGGAATAGTATAATCGTTAGACCGATACCTCGAACGGGTAGAAAGGAATTTATGGTCAGAAAGATTGCCACTAGACCGTTGGGAACGCGCCGTAACAGACATAACTAAATTAATGAAGGTCTCTTGTCTGTTGGAAAGATCTGTTATGTTGCTGTCTACTTATTCCATCGAATGTTGCACCGAGAACACTTTTGTGAATTGTATCAGAGAGAACTCATTGCTACCACACTATGATTAGTAAATCGACACCAGTTCTATTGTTTTGTGCACTCATTCATCCATCCGATCTAAGCATGTATGTCAGACGAGCTCAACACCGTGGAGAAAATCGTTGAAGAAGTTCTCATCGATCTCATGGCCGAGAGAGTAATGTCTGCAAGTATTCAAGCGTCCTCAACGAGAGGAGTGTAAGCCTCTCTGTCGACCGCTCACAGATCCAGACCATTCTGAGTCTTCACAGAAAAGAGAACCAAGCACAGAGATGACCTAGAAAATGTGAAGCTGATCCCGATCATATTGCCCAATTACATCCCGCCTCTAGCCAGCGCGGTGAGTCGAGATAGTGTGCCAAGAGATTTTGAGTACACCATGGTTACTACGTACCTCCCGAAGGGGATATGCATAGTAAGATCACAGCAGGACAAGATCGCAGCGTTGAAGTTCAATGACTTCAACCTCAGAGATCGCAAGAACCATAGCATGCTCACCCCATATAAATACTTAACTAGGATGAAGGGGAATAATTCGAAGATAATCCCCCAGTCATGGACGATGAACCTCGCGCAGTCCACCCTGCTGAATGTAATGAAAATACCACACTTCGGAAGGCACCAGGAAGTTAACGCTTGTGTCAAGTTACTCCTTTCATGTTACCATGGCAGTTATTTATGGCTCGATCGTCGTATCACAGTCGATCCGACGTTGATCCATAGGATCACATGATTGAGTATGCAAGGACCTGATCTGCACGACTTCTATCTAGGAAACGCCACATTTAGCACACTAGCACAAAAGATCAAAGATACATACGACGATGTGGAGAAGGGGACGTGAGGCTACAAGGTAGCTTCCATCCAGAATGGCGTAGTGCACCTAGAATGTCAATTAATTGCAGGGAATCTAGTACAAAAGAACCGACCCACGCATGTCACATGATTTGTCATTGACCTTGCAGGGAAGTGTGTGGAAGTTCTATAGATGAACTGGGCGAAGTACCTAGTTAATCAGCTTGAACTAGACTACCACGAAGCACATGATCGGGGCTATGAATTCTATTTTAGCTGGCTCTTGATCCTCATCGAGGTTGTTGCTTGCAAAATGCCAGAAGGTGCAACCTTCCTGGACATCAAGCCATTCAAGCCGCTTGATGTGAAGTTCACCACGCTCTGGTACTTGATCGATATGAGCAAACAATGGAAGTTCAACGCTGTTTTTCACACATATTACCTCCAGCTAAAGATAGCCATCGAAGTTGAACCTCACATGACTCCGAACACCCTACAGAGGTTTCGACCCCTGATGAAGTTTTGTGCAGATCGACACTTCATCTACATTACAGCGCGAGCAGACGAGCATAAGGAGGAGCTTCAGTCGTACTACAAGCTCATGGAAGAGGACCTTGAGGAGATCAATAAGGACTGGTAAAAAAACCTCCTTATTCCCGCAGACCTTGCAGAGATGTCTAACTCTAACAGCCCAGAGACCATGAACAAAGAACATGATACACCTAAACACAATAGAAGGAAGAAAACTAAAGAGGTCCAAGACTTAAGCAACGCCTCAGGCAAGACTTCTTCAGTATCACCTGACCGACGGGGTGATGACAAAGTAGAAGAGATAAATGGAAAAGAAGCTGAATAGAAACAAGGTGAAGTAACACTGCCTCGAGATGAGACCAATTACCTGAAGAAGAGGAAGGTTTCTCCCCCAAAACCTTTTTCCCGAAAGAAATCCAGAGCCACCGTGACCAAGATGCAGACTGTACTCACTACCGATGATTTTGAATTCATCATAGCATCCCTAAATGATGGCTCGTAGGAAATCATGTAGAAACAAGAATCCAAGCAGGAGGAAATGTATGACAGAATTGAGGTCGAACTCCGAGGGGTACAACAGGCCCTTCAGTCCAGTTGCACAGTCTCCACTACGCCCCTGCCATCGGGAGAACCAGAGTTTGGAGATGAGCCAGCCCAACTCCTTCGACTAGAAGATGCAACCGAAGCTCACCTTCGCCGAGCACAAGAAGAAACAGAACAAGCCACCCAGGCCTTGAAGCAAGTGCAAGGAGTACTCATAGAACAACGTCGAGTTGCAGAGCAGGAGAAGGTTGCTCTCCAGGCAAAATTGGAAGAGGAGAAAACACAGATGCAGCAAGAAAAAAAAAGTTGCTCGCAGAGAAACTTGAAGTGAAAGAAGCAGTCAACAGAGCTCTTCGCTCTGTGACAGGCTTAGAGCCACAGGCATAAGACCGAGTCACGCATCAAGTAGAACAGCTCGCAGAAGCTATCCAACAGCTACAACAACGAATAATAGACTTAGAGCTCTGCGCAATGCCCGACACTCCGCAGGATGTGAGGGATCAAAGAGATGCAACTGATCAAGGAACAGTTGAAAGAATAAAGGTGCTTTCCATGGAATGCAAGAAATTAAGTGATCGTAGTTCCCAGATGTATGAGAAAATCATTGAGAATCCAGAACTGAAGACACTGGAGTCACAACTCCAAGAGGTGAAGTATCAAGCATAAACAATACATGCGCATGTTAAAGCCCTTGTTAGCTATTGAAAGGATGAAGTGATCCCAAGAGCAGCGCACTGCTCAGTCGTAGGTCCACACCATTCAGAGAAAATTCATGGAAGTGACTTAGAGGCTCCAACCTGTAAAGGATGAGGCTTACCAACTATTCATAGAGATCGAAGGCCGAGGATCAGAATTGGAGAAAGTTGTCACTGCAGCTGAACAACACCTAGAGGGACCTGCCAACGAAGCTGTTATCCAGGAGTTCGTTGAATAGGAGGTCATGGAACAACAACAAGTCGAAGTAGCTCGAGCCAAGCTCAAGGTTTTGAGGCAGAATTATCCAGATCAGAGTGACTCGGAACGAGTCACAGGTGAGTGTTGGGGGCCTGTTGGCCCTTGACCAAGTTTTGTGGATCCTTGGTTAGGTTTGACCTATTTTTGGGACTTCGAAAGGCTGTCGAAGGCGGAGCAGAAGATGAAGCGGAGATCACGGGATCTCGTCCCCTTTTAGGGCCCTTTTTGGGATTCGGGATTATGTAATGGGTATAGATATGTCGGCCCATGGGTTTACCCATGCTTAGGCCTATTTTGTAATGTATAAATAAGTAGCTAGGCGAAGTAAGTTGAGACCTACAAGTTTGATCTATGTGATCGAAAGTGCTAAGTGCTGAGTAGAGATTTCTTTTGTGCATATTGTATGAGGATTGCAGAGTTCAGTGAAAGCGAGTGTAAGAGATTGAGAAAAGGCTTAGTGTTGTAACATAGCTCGGGGGAGGAGGATCTAGTGAGGTGCACAGATCTCCTTTCCTCTGCGGAGTAGGGTTTTTGTGGCTCTGTGCATGTAACTGATTGAATAAGCTAATAAAGAAGACGAAGAGTTGGTGGATGTAGCCCCAAGGTGGGGGTGAACCACGTACATGTTGTGTTGCTCTGCTTTGTGTGATGTATTGATGTGTTTATATGTTAACTTTCTTAGTGCTTCGATATATATGAATCGTAGATAGATATGTTAATTCTATGTGCTTAATAGTATGGATGAATACTAGATCTGACCTATGTGGATATGCTTAGTGCTTGAATATAGTAGATTTGGTTAAATACTGCAATGCTTTGTAATTAGGGTTTAACTGCACTGTAAACTAAGACTGGATATTGATGAACTGTAACTGCTAAGTGCCCTGTAAGGTGTTACAGTCACAGATTTGTGTCCCAACTAAGGTTGCAGACATTGGAGTCCTGCAACCACCCCTGCCTCTACCTTCGGTAAGACTTCATCTGCTTCGCAGGTGTTTCCGAAAGGGCCGGTAGTTAGGGTTTTGTTGGTGCGTTGAACCCTGAGTCTTCCCCTGTGCCAACAAAACTTATGATACCAGTATCATTCAACACACTATCCCTTTAAAACCTGAAGTGAAACCCTTCCAACATAAGCTCTGAAAGTATCATCCTTCCCTGGATCCCCTCATGTGTCAGGAATTGAAGAAACTGTTAGACGCCAAAATTATCTTCCAGGTTAGACATTCTACATGGGTAGCTAATTTGGTTCTAGTAAGGAAAAAGTCAAGGGAGATCCGCCTATGCGTGGATTTTAGAAACCTCAACAGAGCTTCGGAAAAAGACAACTACCCCATCCCACCAATGGAACAGCTCTTGCAAACTGTGTCTAGCTCTGAAATTTTCTCTTTGTTGGACATTTTCTTAGGTTATAACCAAGTCCTGGTTTCGGAGGAAGACCATTTGGAAACTACCTTCTGAACCAAGTGGGGAAATTTTTCTTACAAACACATGCCTTTTGGGTTAATCAATGCAGGAGAAAATTTCCAGAGGGCTATGGATGTAGCTTTTCGGGGGTTAATCAACAAGTGTGTAGTAGCTTACTTGGATGACGTGACTATGTATTCAAGGAACCAAGAAGACCACATCCAGCACTTGACCCAAATTTTCGAAAGGTGTAGAAAATATGGTATATCCCTAAATACTAAGAAAAATATTTTCGGTATCGAAGAGGGAAAGCTCCTAGGCCACCTTATATCTCACGCTGACATTCGCATAGACCCCGAAAGGATTAAGGCCATAGCGAAACTCCCATTGCCTCACAACAAGAAATATGTGCAGTCGTTCTTCAAGAAAATCAATTTTGCGAGAAATTTCACTCCCGATTTCGCAGAAACTATCAAGCCCTTACAAAAGATGATCTGTAAAGATGTCGAATTTAAGTCAGATGATGAACAAAAGAAGGCCTTTAGCGACATCAAGAACACTATATCCCAAGTCCCCGTGTTGCGAAGTCCTGATTTCAACAAAGATTTATTCCTCCACACTTTCGCCTTTGATCAATCGTTAGCTTCGATTTTGACTCAGAAGGATGATGACAACAATGAGGCTCCGGTGTGGTTCATGAGCACTAACCTCCAAGGGGAGAAACTTAATTATCCTGCCATATATAAACAAGCTTATGTAGTCTACAAAGCAGTAAATCATTTTAGATTACATCCTTAAGAACCATACCAAAGTAATCGTACCTCACCCCGCAGTCCGATCCCTATTCACTCAACAAGAGATGGGGGAAAGAAGAGGGAACTGGATGGCAGTAGTCCAATAATTTGATCTAGATATAAAACCTGCCAAACTAGTTAAAGGGAAAGGGTTATGTAAACTTTCAGCCAAAGCCCAGGACCAAGTAAAAGAAGATCCCGGATGGGATAATGAAATGACATTATGGTGTGGCGAAGTTTCATACATCTCCCCAGGACAAGAGTCTTGGTATAAAAAACTGACTTATCTCCTGCACCATGGGACTTGTCCAGAAGATGTCAACCCTAGGGAAATGAGAGCTCTCAGGTTAAAATACGCACAATATCACCTCATAAATTCAGTACTATTCCGGGTTAATTATGATGGGGTACTTTTAATATGTCTCGAACGTACACACACAATCAAAGTTCTGAAGGAACTCCATGACGACCCTGCCGATGGACATTTTGCAGGAGACACTACCGCTCACAAGATACTAAGAGCTGTTTATTATTGGCCCACTTTGTTCAAATATTCCCATGGATATGCTAGAAAATGTAAAATTTGTTAATTAAGTGCTGGGAGAGAGAAGAGGGCAGCAATCCCACTCCAACCGGTGACCGTTTCTAGGCCTTTTGAGCAATCGGGGTTAGATATCATAGGAGAGATTACACCAAGATCTTTGAAACAACACAAGTACATTCTTACTGCCACCGATTATTTCACAAAGTGGGCAAAATCCATTCCTCTAACTCACGTAAACGAGAAGGTAGTGATCCAATTCATAGAACAACAATTAATCACAAGATTCAATGTCCCTTCTGTTCTTGTTTTTGACAACACAACTTACTTTTCTTCCACCTTATTAATAGAGTTTGCACTAGACAAAGGAATAATAATTAGATACTCTACAAATTATTATCCACTGGGAAACAGAATGGCAGAATCAACTAATAAGAACCTAGTAAGGATATTGAAGAAAATGGTTCCAGATAACTAAAGGAATTGGCATAATTTACTCCACAATGTTTTATGGGAAGATGAGTCACACCCAAGGAAGCCATATGAAATTCCCCATACTTTCTAGTATACGGACATGAAGCCATTCCCTTGAATAGGCTTTATCTTCCATCTCTTCAACTGGCCCAAGTTTCCGGAGGACAACCTTCATCAGTCATACAACAAAGAATTGACACTCTGCTCATGTTGGAAGAAGAAAGGGAAAAAGCCAAATCAAAATTCATAGCCCATCAGCAGGTCGTTAAAAGATGGTTTGACAAGAATAAGGCTAAAGAGAAGAATTTTGAAGTAGGATACTTGGTCCTAAAATGGGACAGAGCAAATGAGCCTAAAGGAAAACATTCTAAGTTTAAGAATTTATAGCTCAGACCTTTTCATGTGGCTAAGAAGATTGGGGCAGGCTCTTATTGGTTACATAATCTAAGGGGGGAACTTGACACCCTCCCAATAAATGGCCAAGCCCTAAAATAATATTTCCATTAAAAAAAATAATAATAATTAATTTTTTTTAATTGAGTTGAGTTTTATTTCTGTGTGCGTGTTTCATGAGTTTTGTTTCAGCTAGCTCGATTCCAAATTTGTTTTTATTTTCTTTTGTTGTTTTTATTTTTGCACTTTTGAAGGTTGTGTTTAGCAAGACAATGGTTGAACTCAAATCATGCGACATAGCGAACTCTGTTCCTAACTCATCGCTCACATACAACACAAGAAGTGTCTAGGAACCTACGGTTGTTTTGAGGGGTCCTCTAGCTAACCTACACAAATGAACAACTCTGGAGAAATGCAGAAGTGTATGCCAGGTGGTCTGGTGAAAACTTAAAGGAAAGTTGGTAGGTTGAGAAGGACTACATGAACCCCGAAGAAAAAGCTAGCAACGAATTCACCTTAACCATCTCACTTTGCAAAATAATCATACGTCATTCTCTCCCACTCGCTGAGGGAATTTTTCCGAAATAAAACTGATTTTATCAAATGAGTGAACAATAGGAGAGGGTATGTAGATAACTTTGCAGGGGATATGGATGCTCGTTGGCAGCGGATCAAGGTCTGTGATGTCAAGGTGACTACGTTGGGGATATAGACACTCACCGGCAACGGAGCAATGCCGTAGCAAGTGAGTAAAGGTAACTAAAGGCTCCATGCCAGTGAATACTTTACTAGACTTTTGTAGAAGAGGGCATGAGTCAAGGTTACAGGAAACGAAGGAGGAATAAAGGTTAAAAACCCCATAGGAAGACCTGAAAGCATCAACCAGATAATTTCAAATGCAAGGGTAAAAGAGGCTTTGATTTAAAACCAGTTAAATTCTCCACCAGCTTTTGCATCAACCGAGTCTGAAGGAAGAACAAGGATTCTGATTTCGCCTAGTAAGTCGCCATTTGTTGAGCACTCAACACACCCTAAAAAGTCGATGTCAAATTTTACTTTTTGGGTACCACTTGATCTTTTGCACTGACTAATTTGACTTCAGTATGAAAAATGTTTCTTGTGCTTATCATTTTGTTTCTCATTTAAGTCTCTCAAAGTTGATTGAACATGCAAAAACCCATAACTTAAAAAATTAACATTTAATTAAATAATCAACTGCGAAAAATTTTTCTTGACGCGCTCAAAGATTCGGCATTGGGAAGAATTAAAGATGAAAGCAAATCACTCGAGAAAAATGCAGTTGCCGAGCGCCGATCCTCATCGGCGTCGGCAAAAGGAAGTTTTATTTCACGATAAGAATCACACAAGGATATCGCCGATGACCGATCCCTTCAGCATCGACAAAAGGCTAAAGGAGTAAGCATTAACGAAGAAATAAAGGCTTCATCGATATCTCATCCCTAATACCTTTAGACATCGATGAGTTTTATAAAGCTAGCCCGCAGAGAACATGATAAGTTGATCCCCGATCGTCGAACCCCGATACCTTTCGACACCGACAATCCTAGGTTTATTTTAACACATGCATCTTGTTGAAATCCCCGACTCCGATTGAGATACATGATCAAGCCACCTATCCTCATCTACCATCTGTCGTTGCCAGAGTGGTTAAACATATGATCTAGTTTTCCCTTGAGTCATTATTGGTTCCCGAGGCCCAAGTCGCACCCCAAATCAGTTTTGCCACGCCAACACTATACGACGAAATTAATCGACATCGAAAGTTCTTCTCAGAAGGATGCCAATGAGAAAATTCACCACATATCGCCGATCCCCGATCTGCCCACTAAGAAAGCAACGCGATGGGACGTTTTAGCGCTAATATACGTTAGATCCGAAGCATTTAAAGAACTAATTAATTCCAAATCTCGCATTAGTTATTAATTCGTGCATGGATCAAATCATTCGTTTGAAATTGTTGATAGGGCACACCACCCTCTACGTCTCCATCATCAACGCATGATGAATTGAATTGTAGGGATTTGGCTGTAGATCTCGTTTGATTTCCACTCATAACGCGAGTTAATTGGTTGATACGACATGATAGTTTCTTCCCCTTTTAAATTCTTTCGAGCAGTTCATAGACAAGGTCATCGTGCACAAAGAATTTCAGAGCATCTAGAGGAGCGAGGCGAGCAATCTGGAAGAATTTTCTAAGGTCCAATGAGTATTAAACAACAGGTTTATCAAGTGTTACAGGTATGTACCAGTATATGGATTTTTTATGCTTCACTTCATTCATTTTTATCCAGTGTTACTATGTACGCATGCCGTAAAGATTGATTTCGATGGTAGGAACAATGCCTCCAAGAAAACCAACCACCAGGAAATCTATGAGAGCGTCGAAGCTAAAGGAACCATATGTAGGAGAAGTCTCTTCCCCAGCGGTCGCAAAACAATTGGAATTTACTCCAAATTAGGTGTCCGTCATCAAGACATCCACCAAGGAGGTTTTCATTCATACTATGGCCTTTGGAGACACATAGGCTAGCATAGGGACCAAGGCAGTACTCCCATACCAGGGAGAACTTTTCTAGAAGATCAAGCGGGAAGAATTCCTTGAATATGTTAATGTTTAAGCTTTTAATAGAGTTCTCTGCATTTCACTAGATAACAATAACATAATATAGGATCACTGAGAAATACACAATCACAAGAGACACACCATTTATCCTGGGAAACCCT
>JASDQU010240536.1:112025-122127 GCA_032191745.1 Picea mariana | reverse complement strand
CATCCAATCTAACTTCAACTCTCATGCTGGTTGACATTTTTTCACTGGTAGAAACCCTATCCCCTGAAAAACATCAATTTATCAAACTTCACCAAACTGTACGTTTAGGGTTTCATGGGGTGCGTTAGGGTAGGGTTCACTGATTTGTGAAAGAATTATCCTCAACATTCTTGAGAAAGTGCTCAACGATCTTGACAAGGTAGTGTAGTTGCAGGGTGCTACAAGGTGTCATTGTCTCAATCTTTCTTCGAGTGGTCAACTGTTCAGAAGGAAACCTGGCTCTGAAAACATGTTATATTTTCCTTATTTATGGAGAATTAGGTTACTTGTGTTATTTTAATTCATTATCATTAACATATATATAGCATGTACTGAGCAATAGCAACATAAAAAATAAAAAAATAAAAAACAAACAAAACAAAACAAAACAAAACAAAACAAAAAATGAGATTTATCCTGGGAAAACCCCAAATGGGGGAAAAACCCATCAACCTTTCTTAGATAGATTCCATTAACAAAGAAATTCCTATCATATAAACCCTAGAACAAGTGCTATCTCAACCAAAAATACCACCACAACAACAGCAATAGCACCATACAAAGGTAGCACACAAGAGAGASATACCAAAAGACTGAACAAGAATAAACTGTGCAGTTGCAACTACTGCATCACTTCCTCTAAACTTGCACCTTTCTTCTGTGTAGCTCAGAGAGAGTGAGTGAGTGAAAAAATGAKCCAAGAATTCCTCTATTTATAGTCTTCCTGGCCACTAGACTGGGTTGATTTCTTCTCTGGACATGTGTCTTTTCATTATTACTTTATTCTTTTGGGCCAACTTCTCTTCTAGGGTATTTCAATATCTACCCAATGGATCTCCTTCTTCCGGAATCTTATCCTCATATACTAAATTTCATCTAGGATGGAAAGATCCTCATGTAGCTACCAAATATCAACACATAGATCATTACAAATTGAGAAAGATGCAAAGAAGTTCCCAACACCCAAACTAGAAGAAAAGACGAAGACGCTAAGATTTCTGAACATATTGGTGTCATAAATACCTATACACATATTACAGAGCTTTCAAGTAGGTATTTTTCATGATATTAGGCTCTGTGTAGATGAAGCAAACCAAGAAATGACCAAAGTGATGGATGAAAGGGCTCAATTGTAGAAACAATCAACAACCGAGCTACAAAAAAAGAGTGAAGTTCAAGGAAAAGTGGAAGGAGCAATGAAGGAAAAGAATGAGGTTGAGGAAAGGGCTAGGAAATATCTAAAAGAAAAGGATGAAGTCAAGATAATGGCATATAAGACACAAGCGCTCATCCAAATGTTGTATAAGGAAATTCTAGGGGTCTCGATAGTAGTAGAGGCTAATATGGAAGAACATGTCTTAAAAATTGGTGATGTCATCAAAGACTTCCACATGAATATTGAGGACCTACAATTATGTATGCCAGGAACACCACGGGAGGAAAGAGAAGGAAGAGAAAGAATGATGATGACAGTCATAGAAAACATCGAGAAGTTGGAGGAAGAATGAATAAAAATATGTAAGGAAAATGTACAAATATGGATAGACCTGGTAGAGGATCYAGAAATAAAGGCCATGGAAGCCAAATTAAGGGATGCACATGAAAAGCCACAGAAAGTGTCATAGAGCATAAACACCCTTCCATCGGTTAAAYGAATGACTACTATTATGGCACAGAGGTAGTCATACATGGAAGTTGAAAATATGTGGGATCAACAGAAGATCCTCCAACAACACTTAGGACCACTRCAAGAAGAATCATTTAGGGTGATAGGATAACTGGCCACTGCACAAGGAAAGGTGAAGCAAATAGTTCATGAAACATAAGAAAATCTTATGTCCCTGACCATGTAGGGTGTAGAAGAAATTGTGGAAACAAAGGAAGCAATAATAAAGGAAGTTACGAAAGCTAAGGAATCCTCCCAACAGTTCATCCAAGAATGGAGGAGCACACAACAGGCCTAAGTGGATCAGGATGAACCATAGGTGAGTGTTGGGGGGTTGTTGAACAGGCATTATCGAAATAGTATTCATGAAAATCCTAATTATGGAAGAGGTGCACAGGAAATGAAGAAGAATAAGGAAGAAAAGGTAGGCTTAGGAGTGTGCAACTAAGGCACATTCAAGAGTACAATGTGCAAAAAGAACATACAAAGAAGAGGAATAAAGCAAAGGAACAAAGTAGATAATAAATCAAGAGAAGAGAACATGAAAAAAGGAAGCATGACATCCTGATGTGCTAAAGATAGAAGGATGTGCAAAAGCAGGAAGAACATCAGTTAAAGTGAAAAGTAGGATGTAGATGAAAAATTAGGTAAAGTAGCCCAAACAAAAAGTCAACTTGAGTTATCATGAATTGTAATAGGGTTTTGGGATGAGAAAAGTAGGGTTTTAAGCCCTAGAATTTATGTATAAATATGTAATGGGTTGGGAGATTAGGGGTTCATCTYGAGCGGTATTGTGGAGTATGTTCCAAGCTATCGAGATTTCTTGTCAGTAAGGCGAGTGATAGAATAGGTTGAGAAGGAAAGAGTCTATATTTGAAAGTTAATGATATGTTGCAGAGAGAGAGAGGCTTGCAYTGCAAAGAGGATAGACTAGTTGAAGGAAAATATAGCATGATGTATCTTTGTAAGCACAATGTGAAAGCCTAAGATAATTACATAAAGAATAATAAAGAATCCAGCCATTGTGGAGATAGCCCAAAGTTGGGTGAACCACGTTAAGTAATTTGTTAACTTGTCTTTTATCTGATTGATCATGGATACTTTCTTGATGCATGTTAGACTAGATTTGTCTTATGTATGATCATTGTGTAATATTTATGAATCTTACAATACTTGGTTTCTATTGTAATATGAATTATGATAGTAATGCATAAATTAATTCACTAAGTAACCTAACGAGATAAAATACAAAATAACATGTGAAAATAGATAAGTAAGAATGACAAGGATGATCACCTCCCATTCCCTCACTAATGTAGAAACTTGGTTCCTATATCCCCAATAAGATACCACAGGTGAGAATTCACTTGCATGTAGGTGATGCCAAAAGGGTCGGTGTCTGAAGGGTTTTTTTTTCAAGATAAATAGAACCTAACATCTTACAACTGTGTACATGCCAATAGGGACCTCAACATGGAACTCTATACAAGTCGTTGGGAAGAAAAATCAGTAATGGGTGTAGCAGTTATATTGTTCCTAAGGGTGAAGAAGAGAAAACCCTTATTTTCTCTATAGAAAAGACATTGTTGCATCAAAGACCAGGACATATTGTAGAGAAGGGACTTCAAGCACTACACGGTAAAGGTATGGTTGAAAGGTATGTCTGATTGCACACTAGATTTGGATTTCTGTGAACATTGCATATATGGTACACAGAATCAAGTAAGATTTTCATCTGGCACTACAAGAGAAAATGAGATCTTAGGGTTAGTACATAGTGATGTGTTTGTACCTATTCATGTTCCATCACTAGGTAAATTTGTGTACTATGTTTCATTAATTGATGATTTCTCAAGGAATACATGGATTTATTTCAATTGAAATAAATATGAGTCATTTGGTAAATTTCAAGAGTCAAATAAGACAAAAAATAAAATAAAGGTTTCGAGGGTAGATAATGGTGGAGAGTTATTTGGGAATTAATTCAAGGAATTCTATAAGAAGTGAGTATAGAAAGGAATAAGACTACTCCATACTATTAGATATTTTTCGGATGACCCAGCTTCCACTTTAGGTTTCCAACAAATCCTTCCAAACCATTGGTCCTTCTGAAGACCAGAAGGAAACACTACGCACAAAGTGCACAATGCATTCTCACCCGAGATGGATTATGGGCGACTGCAGGACCTAGATGTTTGCAGTTTCGAAACGAATAATTCTATGTGGATGAGAGACATTCTTTCTACCTCAAAAAACATCATATTTATTATTCTATTACATCAACACATCATTATATCTTAGATCTACCACTCAGTAATCAGTTGCATTCATTCAATTTTTATTCTGCAATAGTTATCCTAGTTACTCTATTGGGCACTATATTTTACTACTGACAAATTAATCCATTCCTCATAAATAAACATTTTCAACAAATAACATAAACATTCCACACATAGACACAAAATTTACCATGGTTCACCCCCTAGGCTATGTCCATAAATATTTGGCTTTCTTGTCTCTTTTATTATTCTGCATCAAGGTTACAACATTGCACGCATTACATTTCTTTCTCCCACCTGGTATTTCTATGGAATAACCCTCATAGAATGCATAATTCTACTCAGAGGCTGATAAGATTGCAATAAGCTCCACAACCCATGACCTACGACCTTACCCTTGATTACCATGCTTTATATAACATACCTATACTATTCTCAATCCTCTATCTCTCTCTCTTTTCTCTGTTTGTTTATCCTCTCTGCTATCTCACAACAATATATTTATATTACAAAAATGGGTTAATTACCCATTAGAAAATTGACCAAAACCCTAACCCACTAACCTTAGGTGGATTATATTTGTCCACTTTCTAACTCCATGATCATGGCTGGTCCAAAATACAACTTTTTTCCTCATTGATCCACATCTTTCTTCCTTTATTTGACTTTCCTAGTTTATTGGTGTTGTTTTTCCTGGTTTTCTTGTGCACACTTCTTATTTGGTCTATTACCTAACTGCATTCATTAGTTATTGTTCCTTTCCATAATATTATATTTTCATCCCTATCTTTATGAAAATTTCCTCGAATTTTGTTCCAAAATGGCTTGGGCCAACACATACACACATCAATAGAATGGTGTTGCAAAATGTATGAATAGTATGTCGATGGAAAAATCAAGGAGAATGATAAATAGTGTTAGGTTAGGACATGAATTTTGGCCAGAGGTAGTGGGTACTACATGTTACCTTGTAAATAGATCACCCTCATTAGTGTTCATGGAAACAAAATCCACATGAGGCATGCATTGGTAAGAAAACCTCTCTAGAACATTTCAAAGTGTTTGGTTGTGATGTGTATGTACATCTTCCAAAGGAAAATAGGAGTAAGCTATATAACACAGATTAAAAGTATATCTTTATTGGTTATAAATATGGTATAAAAGGATATAAACTTTGGAACATGTTGACTCATGATTCGTCACCTACTTTAAGAGCTCACAAAGAGTTGTGAAGCCTATATATATATAATAGGTGGGGTGTCCTAGGAGAAAGGAATGGGATGATAAATTACTATCATGATATTTCTCCTAACATTTTGGCATGGTATCGGTTTCAATTTGAGGCATCATTTTAGATATGGAATTTAAAATCAATTTCTTAATAATTCCTAGCATCCTATGATATTTTATTAATGTTTTTAAAGAGATATATATGTTTGGAGCATGGTAAAGGCTTATACAAAAAACTAGTTTGTATACCTGGAAAGTGTGTTATGTGGCAGTTTTTAAAGGCACCAAACTATGATTGAAATGACATATGATAAGTTGCAAATGTACTATGTTCTCTTCTCAACATTATCACATTGGGAATGATATCAAAAAGTCATTTATTTGCAAGAGGTTGTGATCCTTTGTTTTCCTACATGAATATATACCTAATGAACTAGAAACTTAAAGTGTTAGTATTCATGCTAACCATGGTGTAATGAGATATGAAGTTTCAAGTGGCATAAATATTTTTGAGGATTTATATGGGGTTTTGATTTTGGGCTTAAACATAACATATATGTTATAAATAAATTGCATGGATACAAGTTAAGTTTCATCATTACATTGGATTTAGCAATATTCATATGAAAATGAGAAATGCTATGAAATAAGTGGTCGATATTGTTAATACATGGAAAAGGTATGAAGTTTTTAGGTTTCCAAGATTTATATATTAGTTTGGCATTGTACTAAAACATATGTGAAAGTTGATTAATCAAATCATATTACATATTGGTATTAATAGTAGATTTGATATGAGGTATGATCATCGATACCATATGGTTTATCATAGAATTTGACATGGGTTGGAATATAAACATATGTGATTGATGAATTGGCCATGCATTCAAGTTGAGAGAACATGGGAATTAATGCTACATGCCCATACTTTACCACCTTTGTTTGGATAGGGTTATTTGCATTTCATTTTGGTTTTCCATTGTGTAGAAGGATATGCACTTCGGCCTAAGAAATAGACCCTCTTGTTCATTGCTACAACTAAATTGGCCCTGGGTGTTGGTATAAATTGACCACTGGGACAAGGTAAGTACTCTCCCTCTTTTGAGAATATTTTTCAAGTAATTTTGTTACTAAATTAATTATATTTGGCTCTGGTTAGTTGGTAATGAGTGTGAAAGTATTTCTCTCCCTGTATTTCACTCATAAAAAAGTTGTTTTGAAAGATAAATTGTTGGAGAACTTGGCTGCTATAGAATGTAATTCATGGGTTTTGAGTTTTCAGTGATGACTATGGTTTTTTTGTATATATGTAATTGTTCTCTAGTTCATACTATCATTTTCCACTGTGTGCATTCCTGGAAAAGATTTTTCTTTTAAAATAAAGGGGGTTATTAGAAAATGGGTTGAACCCATTATTGTTATTGTTAGCATACACAAAGGTTTAATTTGTCTTCGAACTTGAACTTGATTTAATTATAAATGGATGTTAGTTGTATGTTCACAATTGGAAAAAATATATTTCTCATCCAACACTTGTCTTACTCTCTATTTAAAATGGATTTATCTTATGGGAATGAGTTTATTGGTCTTATATTGTCTTGTTCCTTCTTGGTAATTTCAATTGAGCTTATTATTTGATACATAGAGTGTCCTTTTGGGATCATGTATTCAAGTTCTAAATCTATTTTAATTAATGGTTTTCCTGATAGAGTGATGGGTATTATTTTTTTTTGGGTTTATTGAAGGAAAAATCACATCACATGCTCAGCATTGACCTTTCCTCTCTGTCAAAAAAATTGACCAAGCACCATCTGTTTTCACTTTGGATACAATAATTAATGGATTGATTTTTTTTCATTGAACATTGGCTTGAATGTCCAACCTCACTCTATTATAATCCCACAATCTTGAATGGTCACAATTTTATGGAATTGTTATACCAAAGTAATTGACATAATTTGGGTTTGTATCGTTGTTGGCATGTAGTGGGAAGACATGGGATTAATCATCAAAATACCAACAAAACCCTTAGACAACGACCCTTTTGAAATCACCTATAGAGAAAATGAAGTCTCACCAGAGGCATCTAGAGGGGATATGGGAACAGAGGTTTTGCAGTGATGAGGGAAAGTGAGGCATTCAACATGTCTTTACTAACCTTCTACTCATGTGCATAGTTTCCATTACTTAACAATTACTTAGCATGCGACATACCCAGTGTGCGACATTCCTTTACTTGATATTCATTCATTTACTAGTTACTTCATTATGCGACATTATAAAAACATATACGAATAAAGCATCCAACATACTTAATAAATTATCTTCATGGAATAATTATAGTAAACATCATAACATGCAAAAACAACACATCACAACACAAGGGTTTAACATGGTTCACCCAACTTGGGATACGTCCATAGAGGTTGTCTCCTTATATTAGTCATTGATAATCTTCTTACAATTGGGAACTGAGCTACAAAATATGCAATAGTATCATTACCCAAACCTGCCTAGTCATTCTCCTACAATGCAAGCCTCACTCCTCAGTCATACCTCAAACTTCTTCCAACGCTCGACTAAAATTACCCACAAATCACTAAGAACTTCCCACATGTCCAACCCTTGGGGCCTCTCTACCCAAAAACCCTTTACATGTTTATACATCAAAATACGGATAATCCAATTACAATGTGGACAAAATTCCCCAAAATCCTAACTTCTTTCCACCTTTTGTGTTCCACTTCAACACACTTCCTTCTATCGTGTTCTTTGACTCCTTAAATATCACTCTCGTCACACACTCTTGTACATATTATAACTTACTTTTATTCTTTGACTTATTCTAGAACAGATCCCAAAATGTATCCAAAATTATTATCCAGTAGGCCCCCAACATTCACCTATGGATTGTCCCGAGCCACTTAGGCCTTCTTCTAGTGCACTATGAATTTTTCAAAGGTCTCCTTCATTGTTGTGGCCTACATACCTGGATCAAATGGGATAATAAGTTATATGGTTGAAAATGTTATTCCAAGACCTTTCCAATGGTATATGGCATTCCCTCTAACTCTAAAGGAATGAGGAGATATGAATTTTTTCGTCTGACAACCCAACCAAAAAATTGAAGTTGGCTCAGCCATTATTTTCATCTCAACCTTGAAAGTAAGAAAAAAATTACTATAAATACATGAAATATTGCACATTTGTAAAGAAACCAAGAAAGAGATCAAGTTTGAGGTGTGTAAAAGTGATCTGAGGTGCGATAAAGGTGTCGATGTGTCTTCTTAGGATCTAAAGGTGTGAAAGAGGAGTATAAGGGATTTTCTTGGGTTATTTCTTGTTCTCAAGGTGCACTATGAAGGATTGATGGTATGTGATGATATTGTATGTACTATTATGGGGTGTGATGTTGTTGTGTGTGCTATTATAAGGTTTTGATGATGTTGTGTGTGTTATTCTGAGGTTGTGATGTTGTCGCCAAGGATTATATTCTGGGAATTATGCTATGAGGCTTGTTAGGACATGAAGACTACATGTAACTAGGATTTGAAGGATTGTTTGTGGAATGAAGCATGCAACATGTTGGTTACTGCAAATATTGTAACAGTACGTTGGTGCCTAGATGTTATGTTAGGTTGGTGCTTAGTTGAGGATATTGGTGTCTCCAGTAGGTTGGTTCTTACATATTGTTGATTTGGTTCTTATTTAAGGATACTTGTGTCTCTATTAGGTTGGTGCCTACAATATTTGTAATAGAAGTTTGGTTCCTACATGAATTTATAAAGATAAATTTTATGGTTTTCTCACAATTGGGTTTCCATGTTAAACTTTGTGCATTGTGATTTGAGTTTATATGTGATTATTTTTTCTCAGTAATGAATTATTGATAAATGGTTAAATAAAGTAGAAAGTATCATATATTGATTCACCCCCTCCCTCTTAGTATAAGCATAAGTTCAACACAGTCTACTATCTTTAGGAGTTATTCTATGAATCAATTTTGAACTACCCTACATATAACAAAGAACTATATTTCTTTCTTAATAAATGAATAACTAGAAGAATTATATGTTGGATAAGGAGACCATCATCCATATGTATCACTAGCCTCTGTAATACGTCTAAGCTTGGTGTAAGATTTAACAAGTAATGCATTTTAAATGGATGGAATTTGTGCAATAGTTTCATTTAGTGATTAGATATAAGAAGGTTATGAATAACAAATTCATTGATTTTATTTCTACACTACCAACACCAAAATTATAGATTTGGAATCCATTTTTTCATGTGGAGCCATTCACTCATGAAGTAGACAAAGAGGTTCATGTATAATATGAGGAATTCAAGGCGGTGTATCAACATATACAATGACAAAAATAATAAACATATGTTGATAACCATATCTAGGATGGACTACTCTACAATATGGAAAATATATGTGTACCTGTTGTGGGGTATTCTACCCTACGGACTAACAAGCTAGGGCTTTAAACTTGTACGCAGATCATGACCCTTAAGACATAACTTTTAACCTTCTACCCGAAATCTCAACCCCTTTTCTCATGCACACATGGGAAGAATCAACTAACCTCTTTTATCGATGGTTGAAGTAGATCCTCCGTTGAGCCTTTATCCCCTTGCTGCTGCTACTCCTTCCACAAAGATTTCCTGAAATCAAGAAAAACTACACATGCATGCTATTGATCTACTAGGGGGTTTAAAGATTAAACACAAATCTAATAACGTAGATAAGACTCATGTATTCGGGACAAGAAAAGTATCTTTTTCATTAATCTCAATATGAACCAACTTACAATGATTTCTGAGATCGGCCACCATTCCTCGATCCTGATCCTGGGCTCCTCCTCTTCTTTTGTCCTCCAAC
>JASDQU010240536.1:51296-69013 GCA_032191745.1 Picea mariana | reverse complement strand
TATCCATCAAAGGCCAAGAAGGATGCCTCAAATAGCCACATGTGTCCTCTTAAGGGTATCCCAACCTATGGTTGGGGATTTCTATGTCATTAGGTGGTTTTGAGTAGTAGGTATGGGATGTCATTGCCAATAGGTGGTTTTGAATAATAGGTATGCAATTTCAGATCCACTAGGTGGTTTTGAATAGTAGGTATGTGTTTCAGGGCCCTATAAATGACTTAGGGAAGAATGTTATTCCTTAGTTCCTAAAGAAATATTTGAGGCATACAAAGCCATAAAGAATACCTAGAATCACCACACATGATATATACATGGTATCCTTGGCCTCTAAGAAAGAAATTTATTTATGTTACAACGTTTTGAGCATTAGGTATGGGTATCAAGGCCTTGATATGGTCGAGGGGTAAAACCCAATCCTTAACCAAAATATAATCATATAGGCATATAGGACCAAACAGTATGCCTCAAACCACCACACCCAACCTATCAATGTTTTAGGCAACTTCTAGGGCTCAAGGGTCATGAATGATGCCTCAAACAACCATATATGACCTCTCGAGGGGATATTTGGTCTTTAAGCAAGAATATGGGCATCATTAGGAATTTTCTATCACCAGTAATTGGTCTTGGGTCTTTGGACATGATTGAGAGAGGAAACCTATGCCTTAGGTCCTAAAGGAAGCTTCTAGGAATCTAGGGACAAAAATGACATGTTGAACCACCATAAAGGACCTTTCTAGGGTATCCTTGATTTCTAGATGAGGATATTAGCATTATGATTTTTTGAACATTAAGCATGAGTCTTTGGACCTTGGATATGGTTATGGAATCAACCCCAAGAGTTAGGCCCTAAAAGAATATTCTAGACTTTGTTATCACACAAACCTGCACTTCTTAAGATAAAGTACTAAATCTCAAGTGAAACCATGTTGAAACTAAGAGGCGTCCACTATCACCTCATCAACACTCTTCTACACTTTAGGCCATCTCTTATCCAACACAAGGGGGGATTACCTAGGATAGGATTGCTAGGATTTAGGGAAATGAATTATAGGGTGATATAAGGATTCAATCCAACAAAATGGTTTTGTACTTGATTGATATAATAAGGGTGATGGAAAGAATAAAAACAAATTCCTTTTCCTTGGTAATATGGGGTCAACTAAGGATCCTCATTCAAAAATTACAAGTGGAACCAAAATGATGATTGCGGTAGTCCATTGTGTACCCTAATAAATCATCCTAATTTCTTCATAAACTTCAATAAGGTCAATGGGAACAATCTCCATTAGAATTCTTCCAATGTCTTTGAGAAGGGATCTATCAAAGAAGGGAGAAGAGGGCACACCATCATCACTAGAGAAGCACACCAAATTTACATCCATTCAAGAATAAATATCATAAGGAAATGAAGGGACCACTTACTCATCACATCATACATAGAGCCATTCATTCATTGAACATCCATTCATTGAGAAGAATCCACAAAATGAAACCTTCATGAGAGTGCTCTAGATATCCATCCATAGGACATGGAGAAGATAAAATTATCTAATATAAATTTAAAAAATTCTAAGGGATTTCTTCCCCAATACAACCATGAACGAATATGAGGAAATGAATCTCTATTTATAGATATATTCTCAACTTCCTTTACAATAATAAATTATTATCTCAAGTGAGATCCACTAGTTTGGCCTAAGGATAAGTAAACTTCACTTCTCTTCCATTAACTAATCCAAAATACATAAAACAAAATTGGGTTGTCAATCCACATGTACATTAAACAAGTGACATAAGCCCTCAAAGAGTGAGACATCTCCTAAAGAGAGAGAATACATGGGCTCCAAGGTGAACATTCCAAACTCCAAAGGCCCTCCCAAAGGTTTGTATCCTTCACAACTCATGAAAGTACAACCTCAAAATATCCTCCAAGGTGGGCATGTATCTTCCAACAATGAAATACTCCCTTGAATCATGATCAAATTCCATCAATAGGGTGTGGTCCCTTCAAATCATTTTCCAAGTGGGCATTGAAGTTTCAAGGTGAGAAACTCTTCTAAAATTATAAGCAATATCCTCAAAAGGGGATGGCCACTTTAATTGGGGGAGAAGATTGGCTCTAAGGTGCAATGTGTAACCTTTCCAAACCCTCCAAAGGGTGAAAACCCATTTAATTATTCAATAACACCATTCAAGTCATCTTCCAATAGGGGTCACTCCACTAATAGATTCCCCCTTGATCTACAAGTAACTAATTCAAGTGATATGTGTGGCCTCCAATGATTAATTGTTATTCTATATTATGAATGGAAAATCCTCAAAAGAGATCCCCCCTTTAAAACCTATTCCAGAAGCCAAGGGAAAAAATCAACAAAATAATGTAGACAATTGAACCAAATCCTCTGAGTTGGCTGCATTCAAAAAATGTGCTTGGACCACATATTCATAAGCTTGAAGTATGCATTGGATAATTTTCTAGGGGAACGTCCTTATTCCCCATGGTTTGTGTCCTATCTATCCATCTACAATAAATCCTTTTCGATCCACTCCTTTATTACTACAACCCTAACTCAAGTAGCCGCATGATACATAAATCTATTTTGTAAGTGACACATTCATCTTGAAGTCTATTATAGACATTCTCTTTTCTAGCTTGTTCACACATTACATCCGATTTTTCCTTCAATTCAAGGAGTTGATGAAAGGAATTGGTTATGTCACCTATATATGTTGATCAATTAGTAGTTGTGTTATGGAAAATAAACCAACACAATATGAGGATGTTTTCAAGTGAGATCCCCTCACACACTTTCAAGAAAATCTAACGATAAATACTTCTATTTCATTACTTTAATCATAACCAACTGATAGATTTCATGTGAAATATTCTCAAGGAATAACTAGATTACATAATGAGTCGGTCCCTATAAATATGTGATGGTTTCTTTGTCTCTTGAGAACTCAAGAGAAGTGAAATTATTGGAGCTTTTATTTAGGTTTAACAAACTTGTAAGTGTTGTGAATAGATCATAGTAGCAAGAGAACATAATGCATTTGTTTAGCCTTCAAAATATTTGAACACTCAGGGTCAATATAACCACTAGGACCCACAAAGTACACTTATACACCCATCGTATTTGAAAATACAAGCCTTGGACAATTCAAACTAGTCTGGATTTGAAAGGTTAATGGTATAGCTTCCATTTTCCATTTCCCTGTGCAGGCTTGAAGTCCCCTTTTACAGTTCCCAAAGCTAAAAATTTTATTTATCCACATATACGTGCCCTAACAGCTATACAACATGCATATACGCATGTTGCACCATTACAGCCAACGTACATTAGGCTTTTTGCCCAAAATTAAAAAATGGTGTCGAGTTTCCATGTCACGTCACGAGATCCATGATCCGTGACCTTCCATATACTGGAAATGTTCCGAATTGGCCCTTCGGTTCCATTTGAAGGCTATAAATGGGCCATATCCAAGCTATGGAGAGGAGAAGAATTCAACTTTGAGAGTAAAGTTACTCTAGAGAAATTACTCACTTCATAGTTAGTCTGCATCTCTTTGTCCTTTTATGTATGAACACATTATTCATCCCCCAAGCTCTTCCCTATTTGATGGAGAACCTCATTGTCTCTCTTATATGAGCTTTCCTTTGGTAGAGGATTGAAGTGGTGGAGGCCCAGCTGGAAGGGACTTAGTTTCTTGGATCCGAACGTTCCAACATGGAAGTTTGTCATTCATACACTTATGTTTATTACATTTTAATAGAAATACTCTTTTCTCGTCCAATTAATGTCTTGCAAATATTTGAATTGTTATTCCATGGGCGTATTTGTTATGAATATTGATGGATTATGCTATTGTATGTGTTTACTTTATATATTATCACCATATGATTTTGTATCTTGGTTGTTGAGGACAAGTTGTAGGTGTATTTCTTTGAGTCAAGTGCTCAACGGTGGACTTCATTGAATGTCTGGACGAGGTAGGATCTTTATCTTGTCTTGTTATCATATTTGTTTATATAGCATACTTGATATTAGAGTTGATTTTTGTAGTCATTTCCATTTTTTGTGGTTTACCCCATGCCATAGAGTGATTTTCCTCATAACAGAACTGGTGACCATACTGGGGATGAATCTTATTTTTGGGGTTTGGAGTGTTTTTCTCCTCTGCTTGCTCTCATTTATCTTGATTTTCTTGTTGTCTGATTGCTTGACAACCTCTATTCATTTTGAGTCTGAGTTTCTTGGTCTTATCCTTAATCTGGCAGTGTTTCAATACATATACGTGGTTTTTCCTTCGAAATCACAAACATGTGTGAGCTATCATTCTATAGGAAGCGTATATACATGGTTTTGTCCTGAACGGTCGCGTACATCATCCTTGTTTTCTTGATTGTTGAATTTGAGTTTTGTTGGGTAATTTTTTATGGTTGTTGAGTCTTCTTAGGTCTCTATCATGATTGTTAAGTGCCTACAGAGTGATAGGAAACCTTTCTTTGGTTGAATTTTTAGGCGGTTTTTCCTTTCTCATCATCTTTTTCATTGGTTGTCCTTGCATCCTGGGATGGGTGTTTTCTTCTTGATATTGTACTTGGTTTGTCTTTTTTTACATACAGTAAGGTATTTATATCAAGTTGTTGTTCAATCCTTTCATTTTCATTCTTTTATATTGAAAATACAAAAAATATACACTTTTCATTGTTGGCATTTGATCTTTTAGGTTCTTACCATTGATCTTAGTACATGTATGGAAAGATTTCATCTTATTTGAAATTGCAAAATTGAATTGAAAGTTTCATTTTGAGAAGATTATCATTTATTGGGAATTGAAGTTAGGACTTTGCATTATACTCATATTCATTTCTTTTACTTTCCGATTCATAACATCATTAGTTTCACGAATGCATATTTTGAGTAAGAAAAGCCACTAAAAGTAACATTGATAAATTAAAAAATGATTAGAAATGATTTTATTTTTTCAAGGTGCACAAACTAGCTTAAGATTTAGAGCCTTGGAATAGCATTTTGTGAGTAAACTTCTCCAAGGATATTAAACTCAACATATGTGTCTGACTAAGGGAGTGGTGAAATCCATTGTATAATTGGTGACGTCAGGAGGCTCCGCTCACACCGGAATTAAGCATGAGGTCGTGTGAAGTTGGTTGAGGATATATCCCTCTAATACCTTCTAAGCATTAGAGATATTTCTGGAGATCTATTTGTATATGGGGGTCTTTCTAGTACCTTTACCTTTGTGAGAGGCAATACTTTCTAGGTTTCAAGCTTTGTTACCCTGCCCATATAGTAGACCTGACTTACGATTGTTCGCTTATGCATCAGTTATATCATGGTGAATTAGTTTCTTAACATAGGTAGCCACATATGTTAATTGAAGGGGTTATTCTGCAAGTACCCTGGGTCAGATAAGGGTCGGAAAACACACAACCTTTATGGAGCATTATCTCTTCGTGGGGATCTGACTGACTGGTTGTTAAGCCCACGAAGGCCCTTATAACTGATTATGATACCTTCAATATTTTGTAGGGAGTCTTAGGCCCCTCTTAGGTGAGGCATACCTACTTTAGAGAGGGAGGCCCCTTTCAGCCACTTTATCATGTTTGTATGCATTTTAGCCTTTTACTTATTTTGGTGTGCTCTTTGATTATTAGTTGGCCTTAGGATTTGTTTTTATATCTCAAGTATTAAGTCATCATGGAGCCAAACCAGCTTCCTCGCAAGCTTCATCATTTTTTAAGGTTACCACCACATATTGAGTCTTTTCCTTCTAAAAAGCGTAAAGTTATCAAACGTGGCACACACACCTCCACCTACTAGACTTGTGGTCATACAAGTATGAGTACTGAGTCAAGTCAGAAAAATACCGGGAGTCCTTTGACTCCCATACCCACTATAGTTAATGGTAATCCTTCAACACCTTCAACCACCATGGTTGTAGTGCCGGAGGTTCCCATCATCACTCTTGTTCGGCCTATAGTTAATACTCAACCTATAGTCATGAACCCTTTTGGGTCTCTTTGTCATTCACTGATCTACAATACTCAGTCCATCCCTACGACCTCTATCCCTTTTTCTTATGGTATGTCGAATTTCACATCGCAATTTTCATTCTCCATTCCAGTATCTAATCCAAATACTAGTATTGGACTTGGGGACATGGATCCTCCACATATTCCATTCTCGTTTGGCGGTGCTCATATTCCACAAACAACTCCTATGATTGGAAGCCTACCTCCTTTTCACCCTAGGTCTAATCCTGGTCTTAATGCTCCTCGATGGAGTGGTCAACCTGGTGGACAATATGCTACTTATGTTTTTTCCTTTAAACCTACCTCCTCCACACCGATTTCAAACAACACGTTTGGCATGACGAATCCACCTCTATCCCCCGAATTCACACCTGGAGGAGGTTATTTTCACACCTTTGGAAACCCCCAACCTGAAGCTACTCCATATGGGGGAAATATTTACAATCCTCATCATAACGTTCCTATTGGAATGGTGCCCAACCAACCCCTTATGAATTAGTTCAGAGGGTGATTTACAATCCCAGACAAGGCCATGGTGCATACCAGAACCCTGGATGCGCTGTGATTCCCCAACAACAATATTTCTAGGGAGATTAGGGTCACATGTCGCAACCCTGTCTCCATTTTATGGTCACTCTCAATCTGTTAGAATTGTCTAGATTAATGAATGACCCTATGCATCATGACCCGACATGCCCCCCCATCCCCACCAAGCTGCCTTCAGATATTATGAAATTAGAGGGAAAGACTGGTGACGATCCTAGTGATCACGTCACTAGTTTTCGTCGTTGGTGCTCTTATAATTCCATTAATGACGATTCTATTCATTTAAGATTGTTTTAATGCACCCTCATGGGGGTCACAGTGAAATGGTATATAGAGATACTAGGGGTCATACGGAAGTTTTAATCATATGATTTTGGTCTTCCTCAACCACTTCCAATTGTTGGTTCATTACGACGCTGGCATATAACTTATGTTGACCTTACACTAGGACAAAGCCACCCATATATCGGATCACATCCAAGAGTGGCGTAGATGGAAGAGGTTTATCAAGGCCTACATTCATTGAGAGTTTCTTTTAGAATGCTTCCTTAAGTCTTTACAGTGTTATATTTCAAAGGATGTTTCGACATCCGGAGTCACATTTGAAGAAGAAGTGATTTTTAAATCAGTTAGATATTATATATGCCCAGTATGGGATGTTATACGAAATTATTCCAGATGCACTGAGTTCAAGCTATGACCCTAGAAAAATTCTTGGGCCTCATGCTGATGGTATTGTAGGCTCTGCAAATGTTAAATTTGTAGACTTAGTGACAAGCCAGTTGAAAGATCTGTCTCTAAGATAGTCTGTAGGAGGACAAGATTCATATGTGTCCTCCACTCCCACTCAGTCGGTGGACATACATTATGTGTAGTCGTCAACCAATCCAAATGGTAACCAACAACCATGAGGGAATAAAAGGAAAGGACATGGTAATAATCATAAGGGTGGGAGAAATAATAATAATAATAATATTAATAATAATAATAAACCCAAGGACAATGTTAACAATGAGAAATAGAACAATAATGTTGGTGAGGGAAAGAAAGAAAGGATAAAGGTGAAGTTTCCTTAAAATATTTGTACGGATGATCACCTTACCCACTTGTGCCCCAAACTTGTGAAAGTTGGGAGGATTTTGTCTCAACCACCCGCTATGCTGACTAATCCTTTTCTGCATAATCAATACATGGCCTTGCGATCCTATAATGTTGGAAATATGGTGAGCAGAATTCAAAACCCACTGGCATAAGACGATGACCATCTATGCATCAACATGGTCAAGTCTTAGGTTAATGTAGCCACTCGGTCTCGTGATTACATTTCTTCACAGGTTGTTCTAGGTCTAGAATCTCCTCCTCAGGAGATGCCTTTATAGATCAAAAAACCAGAGCCTCTACCTCATATTTCGAAAGGAGTACTCAAATGCTCTACACACAACCCTAATTCTAGAGCTACCCATAATTACTCTATTGTTGAGCATCTGTGTCAAACCCCTTGCGTGATGTCAGCTCTGGAGGTACTCCAAATGTGTCCTTCACAAAGGAATTCCTTTTTATCTACGTTAGGATCTCTAGACCCCTATGTCTCTAAGGTTATCAAGTTTGATGTCACGGATGTGAAGCTTCACTTTCCTTACCATGTGGGTTTCCAAATTGATGTGGGTTACTCAAAGTATACCATCAAATGTATTGTTATTGATGAAGGCGCTGCAACGTGTGTGATCTCCCTAACATGTTGGAAAGACATTGGCTCTTCGAACCTCTCTCAATATTCGACCATGTTGACCACATTTGATGATCGTTCTTTCTGTCCCCATGGTATTATTCCTGCCTTCCCAATCCAGTTAGGTGGGAAGACAGTGGAGGTGGATGTCGAGGTGGTTGATGTGCCCCTTGACTATAAATTGTTACTAGGACGTAAATGGACTTAAGCTATGATTGTAGTCATATCGTCCATATTTTGTACCTTATGTTCTCCTCACGATGGGAAAATCATGATGATCGATCAGTTTTCCATTGCGTACGCTAGCCCCAATGCATCAGTTGGACCATCGATCCCTCTTATTGACGATTCTCAGCCGTCAAATGAGAATATTGGTGTCAGAATGTATTCATCCCTTATGGGTACATTTGATTTTGTGGCACCAATTCATCATATCTATGCCATGTCCAGTAGGTATGCTTCATCAATGAGGCATATTCCTTTCCTCACTTTGTATTTTAACGATCCTTGGACCCTACCTTCCTCGACTTCGTCTTGTGAAGGTAAGTCACATACTGGAATGGCTATTCCACTGTCGACGATAGAGATAGCATATCAGACTATTCTTGACTCTTCTTCCGACCTAGATCCTATCACCTCGCAGACGGACGAGGAGGATCTTGTTCTTAAGCCCGTACAGAGCACTTCATCATCTTTCACACATGATTGCTTCGATGATACTTTACCCTTGGATGAAGAAATCATAGAGGCCATGAATGGTTCTGATACGCCATGGGATGATATGCACCATCTCTCTTATTTCCTCCTAGAGCTCACTATAATTGAAAAAGATGATTTTATATCTACCTTGAGTGAGATAGTTGGTCACGTCATAGTTCCACTTGATACGCACAGTATTTATGTCGAAGGAAACATGGAGAGTATCTCTCCTACCATCACGATCGATATCTCTCGTATTCTTGGTAAGGTTGAAAATGCATATATCGGTGCAGATTGTTCGCCAGAAGAAATTTTGATCTACACTGAGATATTCAAAGAATTATGTGATGTATTCACTTGGTCATATGAAGATATGCTAGGAATTGACCCTTGAATTGTTGAACATGAGATTAAAACCTACCCGGATGATAAACATGTTCGACAATGACTTAGAGTTGTCAATCCTGGGAAGGCCCCTGCTATTAAGGCAGAGGTGGAGAAATTACTTAATGTTCACTTTATCTACCCAGTTCCCTTGATTGAATGGGTATCCAACCATGTTTCCATGAATAAGAAGAAAGGAACCATCCGTGTATGCATGGATTTTAGAGACTTGAATAAGGCATGTCCTAAAGAAAACTTCCCAACACCCTTCATTGATTATATTCTCGATGAGTGTGCGAGAAGTGAGGTTTTTTCTTTTATGGACAAATTTTCAGGATACAACCAAATTCAAATTAAACTCGAGGATCAACATAAGACAACATTTATTTTTCCTTGGGGTACGTTCACATACCAAAAAATGCCTTTCCGCCTTAAAAATGTCGGAGAAACCTTCCAATGATCTATGACCTTTGTGTTTCATGATCTCAAGCATATATTCAAATCTTATCTCGATGATCCTACTTCTCACTCTTGCAAGAGAGTGGATCACTCTACCCACCTTCGGCTAGTTTTTGAAAGATGACACTATTATCACATCCATTTGAACCCTCATAAGTGCATATTTTGCATTAGTTTAGGTCGCCTATTAGGATTCTTAGTTTCTGAGTCTGGGATCATGGTAGATCCCTTAAAGGTTGAGGAAATACTTCAATTGCGTCCCCCGCACACTATTCGTTAGCTTCAAGGTTTACAAGGGAAAGCTAAATTTTTATGTCGGTTTATAGTAAACTATGCCAATATTAATAAGGCTTTCATGCATCTCTTGAAGAAGGAAACTTCGTTTAAATGGGATGAGCAATCTGAGGAATACTTCGATGCTCTTAAGAAATCCTTGGTATCAATGCCTTTGTTGAAGCCTCTGGACTACAGTAGATATTACTTGATTTATATCGTTGGGTCTGAAAGGAAGATTGGTATGGTTTTAATTTAGGAGGATGATGATGTCTATGAGAACGTCATTTACTATCTTAGTNTTCGTTAGCTTCAAGGTTTACAAGGGAAAGATAAATTTTTATGTCGGTTTATAGTAAACTATGCCAATATTAATAAGGCTTTCATGCATCTCTTGAAGAAGGACACTTCGTTTAAATGGGATGAGCAATCTGAGGAATACTTCGATGCTCTTAAGAAATCCTTGGTATCAATGCCTTTGTTGAAGCCTATGGACTACAGTAGATATTACTTGATTTATATCGTTGGGTCTGAAAGGAAGATTGGTATGGTTTTAATTTAGGAGGATGATGATGTCTATGAGAACGTCATTTACTATCTTAGTTGGAACTTAGTTATCCCTGAACTCAAGTGCTCTCATGTTGAGAAGCTAGCTTTGGCTACCGTACATGTGGTTCAAAGATAATGGCATTATATATTTATTTGCAAAACAACCATGGTTGTTGATGTCAATCCATTTCAATACGTCCTTACTAGGAGTATAATAGGGGGGAATATAATAAATGGATTGTCATCTTGCAAGAGTTTGATCTCAATTTTGATTCAGCAAAATCTAAGAAATCGCTAGCTTTTTCTTGGTTAATATCGAACTCCCTCGGTTAGATGAGGATGGTATTCACGTCGATTCATTTTTGGATGAACACATTTTCCTTGTCTCATCATCAGACCTCTGGTATGGAGATATTTTTATCTACCTTCAAACCTTGAAGTTCCCTCAAAATATTTCGAGAGATGATTGACGACATATATGATATCAAGCTAAGAAATACCTTATCATCGGTGAAACTTTGTATCGTTGAGGCACAGATAATATCTTACGGCATTGCTTGACTCATGAAGAAGTGGAATCTATTCTTAATCACTATCACAGTGGGGCTTGTGGTGGTCATCTATCTGAGCTTGCGACAAGCCAGAAGATATTGTGAGCCTATTATTTTTTGTCGTCTAGTTTTAAATATTTTTTCAAAGCGGTCAAGAAGTGTCACCCCTGCCAGGTGTTCACTTGGAAGATGTACTTGCATCTAGCCCCTCTTCACCTGGTCATTACCATCAGTCCCTTCACCAAGTAGGGGGTGGATTTTGTGGACTACAACTACAACCCAACTTCGGCTAGGGGGGATCAACATATTATCATGTCCATAGACTAGTTCACTAAGTGGGTTGGGTCCATGCCTACAATTAAATATGATGGTAAGATGACTGCATTTTTCATGTTCAATCAAATTATAGCGAGGTTCGAAATCCCGAGTGAGATTGTCACTGATCATGGCAGTCACTTTCATAAAAAAATGATGAAAGAATTAGCATCGAAACTGGGGTTTAAACATGGTCATTCTTCCCCTTATTACCCCTAGGAAAATGGACAAGTGGAGGCAGTGAACAAGTCTCTCAAGACCATTTTTCAAAAAATTGTCAGCCAGAGAAAATCTGACTTTCATATCATGCTTTATCCTACGCTTTGGGCATACCAAACCTCAATTAAAACTTACAGCAGTTTTTCTCCTTTCCAGTTAGTACATGGTGTGGATTCGATCCTACCTATTGAATGTGAAATCCCTTCTCTTGGATTTCCAGTTAAGCTCCTACCTAACACTTTCAATCTCGAACAATGTCTCGTGCACCTAGAGAGTCTAAATGAGTAGCGTCGAGATGCCTCTATGGCTATCGAATCAAATAAATGATGTGTCAAGGTCCAGTATGATAAATTTTATTTTTCTCAGCAGTATTTTGAGGGTGACTTGATCCTCTTGTATGACCAAGAAAAAGAACCACTAGGGGCATGCAAGTTCAACCCCATGTGGCACAGTCCTTATATCATGTGACTTGTCTTAGAAAAAGGATCCTACGAATTAGAATATTATGAAGGGAATATGTTGGCTGAGCCCAGGAATGGGCTCTACTTGAAAATATATTATGCTTGATCCCCCAGCTTGGGAATAAATATTTGTATACTAATTTATTTTAGTGTATATATCTTTTCCCCTTTCATCATCAACTTTCTTATCAATTTTTCCCTTGGTTGGCAGATGTCAATGGAGTCTCCAGTCTACTTAGGATTCACAGACAGGGCCAATCGTCATACATGGAATTTGCTTCCGCCGCTTGGTTTGTTTACTCACCCAGAGGTCAACTAGTGTCTTGAAGTGGCATTTTCCTAGGGCCATCAACAAATAATGTGGGCAAATATAGCATCATTATAGATCTTTTACATGATGTCGTTTCACATGGTATTCGTTCTTTAGAAGTTCGCATAGACTCCCAGTTAGTAGTATGTCATTTGAAAGGAAGTTATCGTGTGTGAGACCCTACTCTAATCCAATGATTCCTACGGGTATGAATTTTGGAACAACATTTTGATTTTATTACTTATCATCACATACCTAGAATTGTTAATCATGTATCTGATGCATATGGTAATTATGTTTTAGATTGGCATTTTTCACATAACTAAAGAAAAGAAAACACATTCACCAATGTACACATTGTAATATAAGTAAACCCGAAGACCAATGGTTTTTATATTTCATCTCTCCAAAAATATGGTGCTATAGTACAAAATTGGGGCTCACACCCTCAAAATACATATACAATTGATCAATACAATAAACATGAAATCTACGTATGTGATGTTGTATTTGTGTCATGATAGCATAGTATAGAATTTGTGAGATACCAGAAGAGTTGCACCGAAGTACGAGGCACACCTACCACCTATCGCGGCATTGCCTCTAGCAAATCCTCTACCTTAACCATGGGAATTCTTTGTGTCTAATGAGATAGGTTGTCCTGCACATTTTGAAGCACTCTCTCAATGTCTCCTCCTGTTGGCGCATCCCCTTGGTGTCTCCTCCGATGTCATGGGATTTCATCTGGCCATCACAAACCCAAATCTATGTAACATACATGTATTAGTTAGTACTTGACATCATCCAAAAATATTTTTGTTTTCTTATACAAAAATACAAAAAAATGAAATATTCAATAAACTTTTTCATACCTATGTCTCTGTAAGAGGAACCTAGTGGTAATGGCATGTACGAATCTCCTGTAAAGTTGATCCCTGCATATGAGTAGTCATCCAGATCTATCACCTGTCAATGACACCAGAAGAAAAACTTGGCGTTGTAGGGTGTTGTTACCCTATCACCTCTCAAATGCCTCATCACTTTGGTCCACCATGCCATGGATGGATCATGAAGTCCATGCAGAAAAATATCGACTCTAGGTCCCAAGCCTGGAAACCGCTCAAATAAAAAACCACATAAGATAGACACAAACCCAAAGTTCCTCTTTCTACCATGTTTGCAGTCTATTAGTTGGCTCTTCATGTTGGCCAACAATGAGGTGCACCAGTCGCAAACAGTGGGTCACAAGAAATCCACTAAGTAGAACATAAGTGGCCTTGATGCCTTATGCAATGAGGCCAACCCTGTGATCCATTTCAACACTAGGACAATGATCTTGAGACTCAGATTATTGATCACTCTGATTGGGATTTGGCTCCCTACCTTCTCGGTCCCTACAATGTAATGAGTGGCTATGTAGTCCTCTATGTTCATGCCATTCCCATCTCCCTAGTATTTGAGGTTCAACACCTCACCCCGACGTGACATGTAAAAAATTATATGTCCTTGACTTCAATCCTTAATGGTTTCCCATTGAGGTTGAAGGCCAAAGTATCTGGATCCTAGTAGTTCACCGGCATCTAGAACAGTCTCACTTGATCCCTCGTTCCTTTAAGAACCCAAAATTTATATAACCCACATMTTCTTATTGCCATTTGGGCCCCTGGATATCTTTCCACTATAGCATCAACCTCTTCATGCTCTCTTTCTCTCCACTCTAGATCCATCCTGCAAGTTTAAAATCAATTTTTGAATCAGTACCATTCTAAAAATTCAACTCACGGGCTTGTACGCAAGTTGCATCTTACACAGTYGTGTATAGGGTTTCATATACACGGTTTTTTTTTATAATAGTTGCATATAGGGATGCGTATACGCAACCCGATGATCTACAACCCACATATACCCTAGTTTCTAATTTACGCCTTCAAATACTCAAGAATTGAAGCCTAAATGAAAATTTTAAACCAATATAAATGAATASAAGGGAAAGAAGACTTACTTGGTCTAGATGGTTTTCAATTCCGTCACTCATAGCTCCCGCAATCCGCAGTTGAAACTCAGGGAAAATTTGGTCCAAAATGCACTATTTGGGTAAAAAATACAATGGTATAGTAAAATTGGTTATTTTCACTATTTATAGAAAACATTTACCCACTTTTACATAGTTTTTACTAATATTTTGTCCTAGTGGACTAATAATGCAGTGGATGGAATTGGTTTTGGTGGTTTTATCTAGGGATTATTGCGGTTTATAACGTCATGTCGCTTGTTCGTAAATTCAGTAGGTATTTCCATTGACCATCATATAGGATAGGTCATCACTACATTTTGCACACTTGCATTATCCTATAACTGCAATTCATATGCCTTAGGTAGGAACCCATTTATTAGTGACACAGAAACTTCTTTCTACAACTAGAAGTGTCGTTATTGAATGGTAGAGACTTACCAAACATGGGTTCCCTAGTTAGAACCTTTGTGCCATTCAGTTCCCGTGCAGAGATTTTTTCCATAGGACCAAGAGTCTCTTATAGATAATATATGACTTTGTGTTCGAACCTCATTTCTTACTCATAATCATGTTGACCTATACCTATGGGACTCCCAACGAGTCTGGTTTAATCTCTTTTTCGAATCTCTAAAAGAGAAAATATTGCCGAGTGAACTTGTCTCTTTCACACTCGTAAATTGGATTTGAAAGGACGTCTATTTCGTGTAAGTTTAACCCTTTTTCAAACCAAGTAGACTAAATTTACGAAAAAGGACATTCTTTGGCATTAAGTTGTAATTGCATCTCATTCTCTTACTTGTAGTATTGAGCCTATTATCGGTTCTCGCTTTCACATTATAATAATATCACCTCAATATTTTTCATCATCAGCCAAGCAGAGCCTTGTTTATACCCTTTGCATCTTTACACCCTATACCCTAAGAGGAAACATTGCCCTAAGTGTCCATATCCTGCATGCACCTCCTTGCATTGAGAATAGGTATGTTCCACTGTTGGAACTAGTTTCTTACTTGTGACACTTGTTTCCTCCTTTGTATCATAGCATTAATTTGATTACGAAAAAAAATATATATGGGCGGGAAAAGAGTATTATCTTATGTTGGAAATATTCATGTCTCCTTTGAACAGAGAACAAAATTTTAAGTCCACTTGTCATCAAATTTTTGGGTTTAGCATGACCTTAGGAATCTGATCTCATTACTTAGAGTCCCCCGACTGGTTACTCTTCTAGTCCCTATGGATATTTTGATTGGTGCCTCCTGCATCACAAAGTTTTATCATTGAGTCTATGCTGCCAGAGTCATACATATGTCTCATTCTCTTATTCAAAGGATGTTTATCAACCTGTGTCGGTCATTTCTCATAACTCTTGACTTTGTGTGTCGGCCATACCCTCAATGTGTCTCAGAGTTACATGAAGTTGTATTCCTACCATAAACCCTGGTCCTACTTTCCTTATGGGTAGGTAACCTTGAACCCACTAGTCGACATCTCCTCATTGGTCATTGACTGGGGGGTTTCCCTTATGTTTGATGGCAATAAATCTGTTCACACAGTGCGATTCATGCAATGTCTTGGATTCCATTAGCCTTATTGGTGGTTTCCTTACCTTTGCCAATATTTTTCCTTATTGGCTTCTATTCAAAGGGTCTTTTTCGTGCACTACTTGCATCTAGTGCATGCAAAAGATGCACAGGATTGTTGGTTCATGAACATGTTCTTCATCTGAGTTCCTCCAAATCATCAAGCTTATTCTTTGTACCTCATTTTGAATGATGAGAGATGCCTTAATGCTCTCCTTTTAGCAGGTCTCCTTCCATCGAATTCAACCCATCTATTCTGGAAATGAGACCTAGAGTCCTATGAGTACCTAGAGGCTTGTAGTCATCAGTGGTTGGTTCTATTTCCATTGACATTTGGGAATACATCAATGTCTCTCGATCGATGGATTCTTCAAGTGTTTGACCTCAACACCTTTATTCACACTTGCAAGAATGTACTCAGTGCCTTGATACCTACTTTCATTATCGGTAGGTTGTTTCGTGTTTGTTAACGGTATACCTTAATGACCGGTAATCAAACGAAGTCTCATTGTGTCCGAACTAACTCCTTTATTCACATGATGTAGACTTACACCTTTGGAAAATCGTGTAGAAGACTTGAAGACATCAGTTCATAGTCACATCTTTCCTGAGTTGTTGCTATCATTCATTGGACCAATACCTATATGAATTCAATGGTCATGGGAGATCAGATTGTACTCCATTGTATACATATATTTTCAGATTGAATTTGATACTGGTTTTCATTGGGCCTTGTTTGTGACTATGACAGTCTATGGCATGTATCTACTTTTGTATTTCCTATTCATGACCATGAATAGTTGTTTGGTATATTTTCACATGGATCTGTAGTGTAATTCAAATTGGTAACCATGTGCACAAAGTGTTACACATCAAATTTCCACACCTAGGTACCTCACCCTAATTGTCGCAAGTGTCGTAAAAGTGTCATATGCACCTTTCTAAGTGTCGCATACACCTCGACACCATGAAATAACATATGTCAAAATCCCTAGTCAATGTGGAGGATAAATATATTATATGAAGATCAAAATACTATATGCATATGAATTAATTATTAATATTCATGAAAAGGAAATTAATTTAGTGTGAGAATCCACCTCACATTTGGTTTCCTATTTTTAAGGGGAGGTTGAGGATCTCATGGATTGTTGAAATATTTCCTCCTTAAAACTTGTTATCACATGAAGTTGTCTGGATTCATGTGTGTTTGTGGTTCATGCCTTAGTTTGTAGCCTGACCCTGTCTCTCTCATTTTCGCAGGTCAGGTCTTGAAGCTTTCCCCTTTCAACTGTTAAGGTTGGTTTTTGTTTGACCCTTTTTGTTTAAGCTACCTAATTTCCCTTGATGTCTTACCCAAACTAAGTCTCGTACTCAAAACCTTCTCTATTTTTCTCTAAGGATAAGCACTCATCACCTTTGTTGCAGTCATTGTCCTCTCTGTTTTCCTAGACCACAACCAATCATCCAAGTCTGTTTTTCAAACAGGCAACAGCCATGGACACCAAGCACATCTTTCATAGCAGTCCATTTCAGGATCGAAAGGAAAGAAATAGGTAGGTTTGAT
>JASDQU010240536.1:31437-44949 GCA_032191745.1 Picea mariana | reverse complement strand
TGAAACCATGGTATAATGAAAGAGGCATGTGGAATTTGGTGGTGAATTGCAGGGAACTAAGCGGTGTGGATCCAAACTGCCCTTGGAAACCTCCGCAATCACATGCTTATATAGGGCCCAATCTGAGAGCAACGTCTAGAAATAAACTAGGCATTAGGCCTCATCCTGATACCAAGGATAAATAAGTCATTGAAAGAAGGATTGGTGGTTGAATCATCAATTACCTCCTTAAATAGAAGCATGGGGGGTCTAGCCGAGGAGACAGAAAACTGTTAGCCCGAAGTACCACATAAGGTAGTTTTTTCTGTAGGCCCATACTAACCAGAGTTTCCTTCTGACATAAAGAACATGAAAGAAAAGAGAAGACATACGGCACTGGAAAAGAGGCACCCAAGCAACAAGGCATGTCTATTATTTTGACTATAAATACATCAAATGAATGATATGTAAGAAGGACGGGGGTTCAGGCCCAAGACCAGAGAGGTTTTGAAAAATGTTTACGATTGTATATTTCAGTTTGTAAGCCGGAGGGGCATGTAGTTGTAAATTGTATTGTTATTGAAGACTCATATGAATTTTTTCATCATATTTTTCTCCTATGTTCTATGTTCTATTATTCATCTTGTCTGAATGTAATTGTTGATTTTATGGATTAAAATTTTCCTTGATTGATAGATTCCTGATGCGGTAGAGGATCTGTTGTAAGATTTCCTATTTATCATTGTTTACTGTTCAGACACATCTAAGTTCGATTCTTCATATTGTTTGAATGTATCATTGATTTTAAGGATCAAAATTTGCCTTTGATTGATATATTCCTGATGCAATAGAGGATCTGTTGTAAGCTTACCTATCTATCATCATTTACTGTTTAGACACATCTAAATTCTATTCGTAGAGAGGATCTCTGCTTAGCAAATATTCGTCTTTCTGTTATTCTCTTATTCTTCTCTTCATCATTATACAAATCTTTTGTCTGATAGGGAGATTAAATTCCTTCAATGAGTAGATTGTTTATGACTCTATAGCCCAATGCTCCATCACTAATCTACAGTGATATATGTTGTCTTTTCCTTTATTTAAAGTCTTGCTAATACACCTACTCAAACCATTTTAATACATTTACATTTTGATGGGTATTGGGCTTATCCTCTAGCGAACTGAGGGTGACTCTCAGTGATAACATCAAATGGCATTGTTGGCAAGGATGAAAGTGAAGATGTCTTCCTTAGGAGAACGACAATGAAAAGATCTAGTTTTAGATGGTGAAGTGAAGCTGGGCACATTGTTCTGACTGCTCATCTTTCACCATGGTGAATCCATTGTTCAGAAATCTATTAGCAGCTCCACTGGTTCGAAATGGACATCTCGGAGGTATGATTTCTATGATTTTTCAAAGATAGTTGGTTTCCCTAATCCAGTGCCTAGTAGAGATGAATGGGAAAGTAGACTTCCTAAATTTTGAGAAGAAGAGTGGGAGGTACCAGTTGAGCATTTGCTGGAGTTTCATGAGTTTATTCATTGACTTCATATCGTGCAAGAATATGTTCAGATTAATATTTTTAGGTATTCATTAGAGGGGATTCCTCGTGATTAGTGTCGATCTATTCCCATTTCAAGCATCATCTCTTTGACACGTTTTCATGCAACTTTCAATTTGTTTTGTAAAGATTATTTTTCAGCTGAGTATCTTTATGAAAATTGTTGTGATGAGTTTTCTTTGCTTCATAAAGTTTCTTCTAGTCACGAAAACCAGATTTGTGATGAAGCATTTACTATAGAAGAAAGCATTTTCCATGAAGATTAAGATGTGTTGAATGATATTCATTATGATAGAAATAACATAGAAACATCTCGCATCATATCATATGTATGTGGTATTTTAGATGTTTATGAAGATCAACATGTCTCTTTTGAATATTATGATGTCGAAGAGTAAGTGTATATATCAGTAGATGTTTCTCCTGACTATGAAGTTGAGATAAATGATAATCTAGTTAAAAAAACTAGGGGAGATTCCTCTATGTTTTTCCATAGCTTTTCAGAATTGAAGGCAGGTTTTGTTTGTTGCTCTTATGAAGAAAATGCAGAGGATATTTTTTTCCTTGAAACAAATGTTTTTAGTAGCCTTGCTTATTATGAAGAAATCATTTCAAATGTTGACCAAGAACAACCAATTTTCGATGAATATCCCAACGAAAATGATGAAGAGAAGAGTTTTTTCATGGTTTCTTCAGAACCTCGTAACATACTTCATGTGTATGATAATTATGAATCTGATCCTTGGGAGAGCCATGGAGGAGAAAAGGAAGAGATAAATGTGCAGCTTATCTTGTCTCCAACACTTATAAATGAGAAGATATCGCCTAGGATTAGCAAGCCTGCATCAATCCTTTATCCACCTGTATAGGCTAAGAACATCAAACAACATGTGAGAAATTCTGAAATAAAGGAGGTAACTTTTACTAGTTTAGCGTGCCTTATTATAAATTTTATGACCTTGTGGGATTATACATGTAGTTGAGTTTTCCAAAAGCATTGGACCTTGCAAAATTATTCATCTTATCATCATTTGGGGGTATTGTCAGTGTTCCAAAACATGTTTTCATTTTTCTATCATACTTCCCTTACCTTCTATGGATCATTTGCAGTGAAAAGAAGAATTATGTTACCAAACAGTTTGGGTGGCTATGGTGAAAGTTTGTTTTCACCTGAGCATTGCAAAGGTCAATTAGAGTAGGGTATTGTATATAAATAAGCACGTGTGCAAGATTTTTAGTTTTCAGGTTTCTCTTAGTATTTGAATAAGTGATCCCATAGCCCTAGAATAAGACACTGAATTTGATTTTTCTTGGCAACTCACAGGGAGCATGCCATCCCCTATGGAGCCAATTTTAGCACATAAAGTTGTCATGGGTCATATGTAGCTATTATTAAGACCTAGGTATACACCTTTGTCAAGTCTCTCTTTTTTGCATGCCTTCCTATAAGTTTTTCCTCTTCTGGATGATAAAGTTAGGTCGGTCAAGTATGTTGTATGCGCAGGGAAAAACTATGAGAAAAATGCATCATTCAGAGCAGTCCATTTCGGGCTTGAAATACAAGAAAACAAGCAGGTTAAATTTTCAACAGTGAAGATCCCATGTGCAGTTCAGATTAGCAGTCCTCAGACAGTCGGAATTTAAAAGTCATGCAAGGATTAACGACTAGACAAAAGCCCCAGAGTCCCAAAGTCCCAAAGTGACAAGAGGCTGCCACATCAATCGGGAGAAAGTGACTTTGGGAGATTTCCATCCAAACATCATGAAGTCTCGAAGTCCCAAAGTGATGAGAGGTTTCTACGTCAACCGGAAGAAAGTTACTTCCTGAGATTTCCATCCAAATGTCTCGAAGTCTCGAAGTGACGAGAGGCTGCCACGTCAACCGAAAGAAAGTTAATTAAGGATATTTCCATCCAAACATCCCGAAGTCCCGAAGTGACGAGAGGCTTCCACATCAACCGGGAGAAAGTGACTTCAGGAGATTTCCATCCAAACATCCTGAAGTCCTGAAGTCCTGAAGTGACAAGAGGTTGCAATGTCAACTAGAAGAAAGCTACTTTGGGAGATTTCCATCCAAACCTCTTGAAGTCCCAAAGTCCCGAAGTAAAGTGACGAGAGGTTGTCGCGTCAACCGGAAGAAAGTTATTTTAGAATATTTCCATCTAAACATCCTGAAGTCTCGAAGTCCCAAAGTAAATCTAATCCATTGAAGGATGAGGACACTCATCGGTAGATATCACACTTCATAAATTTGACACTTTGGAGGATTGCGTGAGCAAGCAGAAGAAATCTCTCAAAGTCGGAACCCTTGAAGTGAATCTCAGCCGTCCAAAACAAGAGGACACATGGAGGTAGATCTTTCACTTCAGAGATACGACACTCTGGAGGATTGTAAGAGCTATGCATTGAAAATGCCAACTCCTGAAGTGAATCTCAGTCGTCCAAATCAAGAGGCCACACGGCACTAGATCTAACACTTCAGAAATATGACACTTCAGAGGATTGTGCGAGCTAGCAGAATAAAAAATCCCAAAGCCTGAACTCCCGAAGTGAATCTTGACCATCCAAAACAAGAGGACACGTGGAGGAAGATCTCTCACTTCAAAGATACGAAACTCTGTAGGATTATAAGAGATATGCATTGAAAAGGCCCAAAGCCTAAACTCTCAAAGTAATTGTGAACTATTGATCTTTGTAGTAGGAAGCAGGGTCCATCCAAGAGCGGCGTGTGATAGAAAAAGAAGGTATTTCTCAAATCATAGATTGCAGTAGATCGACGGCCACATTTTATTGCAGGGGCAAACCATGCTTGAACATTAAAATTATAGAGTGGTTTCGCAATTGAAACCATGGTATAGAAGAAGAGGTATGTGGTAGCTGGTGGTGAATTACGGGGAACTAAGCGGTGTGGATCCAAACCTCCCTTGGCAACCTTCGCAATCATGTGCTTATATAGGGCCCAATATGAGAGCGGCGCATGGCAACAAACTAGGTGTTAGGCCTCATCTTGATCCCAAGGAGAAATCAGTCAATGAAAGAAGGACTGGTGATTGAGTCATCGATTACCTCCTTAAATGGAAACATGGGGATTTTGTCCAATGAGACAAAAAACTGTTAGCCCGAAGTACCAAAGAAGGTAGTTTTTCCTATAGGCCCATACTGACCAGAGTTTCCTTCTAACAGAAGGAACAGGACAAATAAGAGAAGACATATGACACTAGAGAAGAGGCACCCAAGCAATAAGACATGTCTACTTTTTTTACTATAAATACATCAGATGAATGATATGCAAGGAGGAGGGGAGTTCAGGCCCAAGACTAGAGAGGTTTTGAGAAACCTTTATGACTATATATTTCATTTTGTAAGCCAGAGGGACATGTAGTTGTAAATTGTATTGTTATTGAAGACTCATATGAGTTGTTTCATCAAAATTTTCTTTTATGTTCTCTATTCTATTCTTCATCTTGTCTGAATGTAATTTTTGATTTTAAGGATTAAAATTTTCCTTGATTGATAGATTCATGATGTGGTATAGGACTTGTTGTAAGCTTGCCTATTTATCATTGTTTATTGTTCATACACATCTAAGTTCTATTCTTCATCTTGTTTGAATTTGTCGTCGGTTTTAAGGATTAAAAGTTTCCTTTTATTGATAGATTCCTGATGTAGTAGAGGATCTGGTGTAATCTTTCCTATCTATCATCGTTTACTGTTCAGACACATCTAAATCTCTTCATAGAGAGGATCTTTTCTTAGTGAATATTCATCTTTATGTTATTCTCTTATTCTTGTCTTTATCATTATACAAATATTTTGTCTGATAGGGAGCTTAAATACCTTCAATGAGCAGACTCTTTATGACTCCATAGCCCAATGGTCCATCACTGATCTGCAGTGATACCTGTTGTCTTTTCCTTTCTTTAAAGTCTTGTTGATCTACCTACTCAAACCATTTTAATACATTTACATTTTGATGGGTATTGGGCTTATCCTCTAGTAGTCTGAGGGTGACTCTCAGTGCTAACACCATCAGTCACACCAAATGTAACACAAGGACACCTATATTTCCAAAAGGAGGAATGGGTTTTGCTCATTAGAGGACCAAATTAGCAAAACCAAATAACAAAGGCTCCCTCCTTTTTGATGAAAATCACATGCATAACCTTTGTACAAAATGGTAGATAACAAGTTTTTGGGGCCAAGAATGACGCCTTTATACCACCACAAATGACCTCTCAAGGGAATCCTTTGCCTCTAACTAGGTATATAGGTATCATTAGCATTTTTTAACACTAGGCAYGGGTTTCAGGGCCTTGGWCATTGTAATAGGAATGCACATGCACTTTAGAATGCATGCATGCGCTTAGGAACGCACACACATTCTTAAGTGCATACATGCTCCTACTTAGGAATACACATTTGTTCTAAATCACGTGCACATTCCTACTCAGGAAATCACACACATTCCTAAAAAATGAATTCRCAAGTGTGCATGGAAGTTCAAGGAGCACCAATGCTATATGATTAGGAACACGTGTGTGTTTTTAAGAACAAACATGTATTCATGTGTGTGGACATTCTTGTGCACCCCATTGTCMCTTTTTCATCCATCAACTTCATGGAAGTGCCCATTAGTAATGTTTGGGAATCCACTAGAGAGTTCTATAAGAATCGTGAAGGTTCCAAAAGGGTTTCGAAACTATAAACCCAACCCAAATTCTAGCTATCAAAACCTTAGCAAAATGGGGAAAATGGGTACTTTTTTATTATCTATCGCCGGTTGTTCCATAGTTTGAGAAATAGTGTGGAGGTGATGCTAAAAAAGTAGAGACAAAAATATATTGAAGAGAACAGTGGAAGACGATAGTTTCTCATAGCTTCTTGGTAATCTTGAAAATCTTAGTAATCTCCATAATATAAGACAAAAGGCACAATATTTTATTTGAATGTTGGTTTTCTCATAAATGTTCGAGGATAAATATTTATGTTCCATTTTGTGCCTTTTTAATTGTAATATATTCCAGCAAAAATGAGATGTTTTTATTTATGTAAAGTGTTAAGAATGCAAAAAGATAGTTGCACAATCCAAGCATAGGTTCAACCTATTGGTTTTAAGATTAAATCTATTTTAGTAAATTGACCATTAAAATATTGAAAGTGGTTTATAGATCATTGACCCTTATATATATTAGTTAATATATTGTTTTCATTTTTTAAAATTTTAAACCTCTTAATTTAAACTCACATTATATAATATTACTAATAAATCTCTCATGTATAAAAAGTACAATAAAGAAAACCTATAAACATAATTAAAGCAAAATGCATGAGAAAAAACATACATGAGTGAAAATGGCAACTAGAAATACATCGACAATCTCCTATAGCACACCAAAGCTAAACATCCACTTTTGTCTTTACCTTCTTATTTTTTAATCTTCCATATATTTTATTTTTAAAAAGAATATAATATAAAATATTATGAAAATATATAATGAATAATTATAAAGTTTAATTAAGAGTTTTGTTTTTAATTTATTTGACAAAATACATCTTCAAATAAAATAATAGTTTTTAATTTTTTTTTTTCTATAATAATAAAAATATGATAATAAAAATATGATTGTTTAATCTATGAAAATTTACATATCTTATCCTCTAATTTGAATCTTTAATTTTTAAAAGAATATATATTTTTAATTATTAATCCCATTCAAATTTTACCATATTTATGATAATTTCATTTTTAATACAAATTTTTATAAATGATTTTTTTCAACACAATTATATTAAGAAAATGTAATTTTTACATCTAAAGATAATAAGCAATTTCTTATGTCATGGAAAAAAGTTGACCACAAAGTTGGATATCTTGAGAGTTACATTCATATACATTCAACAAAGAGCTCCAAAAAAGATCAGTACTTTCCGAGCTGAGAACAAAGCAAAAAGGCTAAGCTCAATATCCATCGTAGTGTAGAAAAGGACAAACTAAATGCATCCTCGCTCAAAACTCAAAATTGCGGAATACTATCCAAAAAATAAGGAATAGAAAGGGGGGGCTAATAAAATTTGATAAGGCGTGTTGCCCCGCCAATCCACCAAACCACAAGTAGAGCGAGATATATCCTTTTGGTTCCAATAACACTTTCTTTGATATCCCATCCGCATCCATGTTGAACTCACAAAAAATGTGAATAAATTGGATGGCCACAAATTTTCTTCTTAATATTCGGATTCTTTGTTTCCAACCTTCACTAGAGCTAACATGAAAGTCACTTTTATCATTCAACCAGTCTATGATTACCTTTGAATCGCCCAAGATCTGGATCTTGTGGATAGACAAAATATTTTCTATGAAGAGTATAGCTCATGCTCCCATTAGTTCCACCTTTGTATTAGTTCCAATACCACAGTTCAAGTACCATTTATAAACTAAAGATGCAAATAGTTTAATGATACCCCCGGCGCCATTGCAAAGTCCATTTACCTTAACTTCTCCATCAAAACAGGCCACTGGGTACTCAAGAAGATGATCAATCATGCAGGAACGAACGAAAAGAGTGATATTTGTATCCACAGGGAAATTAATGGATCCAAGAGATCTGATAACAACTAAATGAGTTGATGGTTTTTTCCTTCAAAGGTAGTTGCATTCCTTTCTATCCAAATAAACTAGCAAATCTGAGGAGCTAGACTAGTTGAAGTCGTCTTATTCTTAGTCTATTTTGTTAGACAGTCATCTAAATCATTCCCGCCCCAATCCTGACTGAAGTTTTTAATGGATTTGATTTTCTTCCAGATAAGTTTGGTGAAAGAACAATGAATGAACAGGTGATCATTATCTTCATTATCTTCTTTGCATAACTGACAATGACCAGGACCCTCCCATCCTCTTTGCTATAATTTTTTTCAAGTCAGAATTCTGTTATCCACTACCCACCACAGAAATAGTTTAATTTTCTATTGAATGTCCCATTTCCACAAGTTTTTTTGCCATCCTGTGAGGATCGGTGGGTTTTGAGTAGAAATTAAGGCCAAATAAACATTCTTTGTCGTAAGGGAACTTGATGAGTCCCCCCCTATCCATAGAATTTCATCTTCAAAATTAGATAATGTAACCCCTGAAGTTAGAAGAGGCCGCCGGACTCAATCCCACTCTGCGGCCAGATCACCTGTGAGATCCAAGTCTGAGTTGCTAATCCAAGTAGATAACAAATAATCTTGATCATGAGTTCTCCAAGCCCAAGCTAGCACCGAAATATCATTATGACTGAGAATAGAGAGAAGCGGAAGAGACAAGAAAGATGAATTGCCCATCCCCAGAATCTTGTCCCTACCTAGAGCCACATGATGACCCGTGCCAGGCTTCCATCTTAGCCAATTTGTAATCAAATACACAAACTTTAGAAGGCCATTCTGAGGCCAAAAATTGATGGAAAGACGTTGATCGCAGCGAATTATAAATTGTCATAGAATGGAAATACTTCTCTTTAATTACTTTTTGCCATAGTCCATATTTTGTTAGAACTCTCCATACAGTAGTCGTTGCTAGAGCTTTGTTGAACGAGAAGATATTACGGAAACCCCAACCCCCAAAAAGTTTTGGGCGAGCTAGAGTCTCCCAGCGAACGAGATGAAAATGATTTGAATCTGCAATCCCATTCCAAAGAAAATTGTAAAGAAGTTTCCTTAGCTTGTTAAGAATGGACAACGGAACAGAAGCTAGAGATAACCAATAAACTGGTTGGCTTTCCAGGACTTCTTTGCATAACGTAAATCTGCCTCCCAAGGACAGCCACCTGTAGCTCCAATGGTTGATTTTCTTTTCCACTTTGGTTAATAGCCATAGCTAGTCTTCTGATCTCTGTAATCCAACCTTTAAGAAGTAACCAAGATATTTGAAACCCACGGAAAGATCATAAAAGTTATACGGGAGAATCTGCTTGAAAGAAGCAAGTTCCGACTCCGAGAGTCTTGAGAAATGTATTGTCAATTTAATAGGATTCACCTTTAAACCCGAAACCAAACAAAACTTTTAAACAAGACTCACAATCTCTTTCCATTCTAGAGGCATTTGTCAATAGTAAAACATCATCTACAAATAAAAGGTGTAGAATTTTTGTAATTCTGGAAACTTTTATTCCAGTGAAAGATCCTTCACTTTGACTTGATTTTAAAAGCAAACTTAGACTCTTCATCACTAGAATAAATAGTAAGGGTGATAGTGGACATCTCTGACGGAGTCCTCTACCACTTCTGAAAAAGTTGGTGGCCTCTCCAGCAAGGGACATAGAGCTAACACATGCCATAATCCAATTTATCAAAAATGTTCCAAATCCCACTTGGACTAAGATCAATCTCAATCTCAGAAAATCCTAGTTGACGCACTGGCAAGCTTTGTAGGTCTAGCTTAAGAATTAGAGCTTTAAAATTTTTCTTTTATACTGTGAATGCATTCATGAGTTATACCTATTGCATCATGAATCTGACGCCCCTCCAGGAAGCCGAATTGCTCTGCCGAAACATTCCTCAAAAGAATCGATTTGATCTGATTGGCAATAACTTTTGAAATGACTTTATAAACCAGGTTGCACAAAGAAATAGCTCTGTAATCCCCAAAATTTTGTGGTTTATTGATTTTGGGGATCAAAGCTAAAAAAAAGTGGAGTTCAGACTTCCTGCTATACGACCACCGGATCAAACCTTCTCCACCAAAGCCAGAAGATCTTAACTGACCTGCAAAAATCCCCACGGTGAGCGGCGGATCGCCCTGACCTGCCGCCATTCGGAGCACCAGGCAGCAGCCCCTTAGCGTGAGTGATTTTGGCGAGTTATTGGGGTTTTTAGCAGGCGTGCTTGTTTTCATTACCCTTTCTCGACCAGGACTGAACCCTTGTACAGGATTACCGAAGAAGAAAGAAAGGGACGAACTGGATTCTACAGACTAGCTTGCTCAATTGCCCAGAGGACTGTATTGAAAAAGTGTTAGAAATAGTTCTTACTTTATATGTATTGTTACACAAGGACTGTACTTGAAGAGTTAGAAATGGTTCTTTGTTGTGTAATTTGTCACAGAACTTGTGACAGAGTTAGTTGTTAATGAATTGTCACTTACTTTTCATCTTGTGCATATTCTGATTTAATAAGGCTCTGTATGGTTCCTAATAAGGAAAAAAGCAAAAAAATAGTGAAGTTTTACTTCAACGAAGTTTTTGTATTTAAAATCATTTTCACAATGGAAATATATGATTTACATCGTTTACATAATAATAATATAGTATAAAAGTTAGTAGGGATGTAGATTTACTGACAAGTGTAAATGGAAGGAAATATGTAAAGAAGATTTCAAATTCAATTCTCACCAAAATTTACCTGTTATCCATTCGACCAGTACAAAAAATAATAATATAATATAAAGATAACTACTAATTAGATTTAGTATTCATAGTTGGAGGAATTTGTTATCCTCCTTATTCAAATTCAATTCTTGTAATTGAGATATTAGATTTATAAGAATATATTGTTATAATAACATGAATTTTCCTAGACTTTCTAAGCTTTAAAATAAATAAAAAGATACATCTTTTATCTAAAAAAAACTGTGCATGAATGCCATAACAGTTTTAAACATTTTTGTGAATGCTTTTCTACATTTTCTTATCCGACAATTATCATGGCACTGCAGACCCTTTATTCCCACAATGTTGTGCATGTTGCGCCATTACTCTTAGTTTCAACCAAAAATGCTACTTGCACTCATTTTCTCTCTGTTTTCTGTATGCTTGCGGATACATGTACAAATATTTTCAAGAAAAATTCAGAAGTTCCATAGAAAAGCTATTGCCATACAAAAGCTTTCTGCAGCCATGTATAAATTGTTGAGCGGAAGGTTCTGGTGTTTTTTTATGTTTTTTTTTTTTTATCATTTTTATTGATATTTTCCTATCAATTTTGGTCTAGTTCAAGGTTTTTTCCTATGCTGAATTTTTTTATACATTTAAAAATACAATTTAAGTAACCAAAAACTGTGATTTCATCAATAATTATATTTTATGATTTAAATGATGATTGTAGAAAATGTTCTAAAACATAGTTTGTTTATATATATATATATATATATATATATATATATATATATATATATATATATATAATTGTAGGATGATGGTTAATGGGGAGAGTGATGGAGCCTGGGTTTTTCCAGCATTGAGGCTCACGGTTGCGGATAATTTTCCCCGGTCACTCTGAGCCACAAAGACCAGTTTCTTTATTTTCCCCCGCGATTTCTTGAAAGGTGCCATGTCTCATTTCTTTCCTGTAACCGCAGATAGCTTCGATAGCGCCCCTGTCGTTTTCTCCCAGGATTCTCTATCGACATGGACCATAGGTCTTAATCATGGACAAAGAGACAGAGCACGTGGCCCCTCACTCCTCTTCCAACGGTTTTTACCCTAGTATGGGGCTGCTGAAATATGGTTTTTCTCCGCTTAGCCAGGTTTTGCTCACTTCTCCTGAGCCTCTGTCTCATCTCACTGGTAAGCTACCGTCTCCTCCCCTTTCCCTACACAGAACAGACTCTTACTCTAGTTGTTTTGGCACTTTTTCAGACTTTCTGGTCACGGACCCTCTCTCCTCTAGAAGCCTCCCCTCCGTTCCTAGCTCACCATTTGACCTTGCCCTTGACTGGCTGTCACAGGGGGAAAGATATTTCTTGTGCTCTACTCCACCTACGCGCCATGAACTCGAGGGAAGCATCTTTTTGATAGAAGGGACACAACACCGTGAAGTCTCAGGGTTGGGTCTCAGAAGTAAGGTGACCGGCCTAGTACACCCTCAAGGTACTTATCCCTCTTCCAAGGGTTTTATCTCGGCATTTTTGGAAGTTGAAGAACATAGGGGTTTTCCTCAAGACAGAAGGGATCCTTCCTCAGTTTACAATCCAGAGGATTTGTGTGACACAAGGGTCTTTCACAGTTACCGACAAAAGTAGAGAAGGAAAGGTCTAAAATCAAAAGGAAAAGTAAGCAACCTGCTGCTTGGGAAAGAGGTCGGCATGAACAAGCTGGTACAAATGATGAACCAAACTCTGGTGGGGAGGGCCAATGGTAGGTTTTTTTCCCTCAAAACCCTTATTTCTTGGACCCAAATGGTTTGAGAAGAACACCTTGGATATACCCCAGAGGTTATTGAATTAAGCACAAATTGGTTTGCTTTCCTATTTCTCTAAGCAGAACATGCAAATTGGGCGTTGGGTAAAAGTTGGAGTGTAAACTCCTCTCCCCTTTTGCTCAAACCTTAGAACCCCCTTTTCGATGCAAATAGGGGGAGACACTGGATAAAATCCTTGTCTGGGTAAGATTGGCGGCTCTACCACTTCAATTCTAGTCTCTAGATTACTTCAAAGCCATCGAGAATTTCCTGGGGGATTTCCTTGAAGCTGATCTTTCCTTCGAGGAGTCAAAACAAAGGAAATTTGCTAGGATTTTGGTCAATCTTAATGTCAGAGAAGGGCTTGGAGAGGAGATCAACCTAACTTGAAAGGATTACACTCATACCCAACTCCTGGACTATGAGAATATCCCCTTCAGATGTCGACGTTGTCACAAGTATGGGCATCTAGTAGAATCTTTCCACCTCCCTTTAAGAACAAAAGGAGGCTCTTTTTACAAGACAAAATTAAAGTCTTCTTCTCCAGATTGCAGCAAAAGGCAAGCTTATATCACCGGGAAGGAAGCACCCCTCACTACGGAACCCAGACCCTCCACAGAGGCCTCAAAGGGAAAGGAACAAAATTTTTTCTCTCCACCCCCCGAAAGGACTACGGAGGAAGAACTAAGGAAAACGAGCACATCTTCTCTAGACTTAGATTTTTCGAAGACACTGTCATCAAGTAATCCTCCTCCTCCCTCTCCTCCCATTACAATTTTAATAAATAATCTATCTTTAGAGGGTACTGAATGGTTGGAGG
>JASDQU010240536.1:4244-16207 GCA_032191745.1 Picea mariana | reverse complement strand
TTAAATATAAACCTATGGGGCTGAAGAAATAAGGGTCGTTCCTAAATATGAGATCTATATCCTCTTTTATCTCAAAGTAAAAAATGTAGAATCCCTTACCACAAAAAAAATGATTCATGCGACCCTATATCAGTGGATTCTAGTTCCGCTCAATCCAAAGGTATATTTGACAAGGGGAAGTCCATAACCCCATGAATTGATCCATGAGATATCTGGAGGCGAAGGAGAGGGATTTTCTTCGAGAAACTAAGCAGGGAATAACCTCTTCCGTAATTAGGTACAACTTCTTCACGAACTGAGAATGTGTTGGGCGAGAGGGGGGATTTCTAGAGATCCAACCAAGGACTTGAAGGTGGTGAATTCCTCAACAAAATACGAAGGGTACGGGTCTAGAGAGGCCATTGAGGCAAAGGCGAGTCATCACAAAAGGGGGGCAGTTAGGGTTTACATAGCCGAATATCAGGGTTTCTGTAAGAGATGTTAAAGTGAATTTACGATGATTTGGATAACTTATTGTTAGAATGAAAGAGATGTGCTCATTCTTCCATAGACAATATAGAAATATTGTTACCCAACCATAGGCACAAAGTCCACCCCTGAGCACCTTAACCTTGACAGACAAAATAATTTTGGTAGCAGACCAATAGCCAACCAAGGGTAGTGCACCTTTGTCCAAGGGTAGCGAAGCAAGAAAGAATAACCAGAAACCAAGTAGAAAGTCCAAACCATAACCAAGAGACCAAGTCCAACCAAAAGCCAAAATCCTAGTTGCAACAATTGTAGTTGCACTTCCTCTCCAAACTTGTGCACCACTAGTCTTATGTAGTTATGAGTGAGTGAGTGTCAAATGAACTGTAGCACCCTCTATTTATACTACTCTATCTCACTTGACTAGGCCAACTTCTCTTTTTGGAAGCTAATAATTCAATATTAAATATTCTCTTGAGTCGACTTGTCTTCTAGGGTTATTATCCAATGTTTTAGGGTTTCTCTTGCTTCCCAGAATATTCTAGTCTCATCAAAGGTTACATGTAGAGGTTAATACCTCTCAAAACTAACATAATATCAACACGCCCTACTAGTTAGGGAGGTATTAAAGGAAATGGTCTTGAGAAAAAATAAACCATTCAACCGACGACATCATCATAGTCACACAGGTTATCTCATGATCATGTAGATCAACTCATGAGCAACATCATCACTATCAATATCATCTGATAGCATCAACTACGTCATCTCTTGAAGCCATACTCCATCTAAGTAATCGGGCATGATGCTGAAAAAGTCACTCACTCAACAGAGTGATACAAGGACCATTCTTCTAACTCGAACCTACGTCCTAGAAGAATGGTTATCCCAATAGATGTTGAAAGCCCTGTAATGGGCTATAAGGACTATTCTTCTAATTCAGACATATGTCCTAGAAGAATGATTGTCCTAGACCATTTTCCCTCCAACCACTACTGTGAACTTAGGGAAAATATTTGTCCTGTACCAATCTTTCCACTATGGTCACTACTGTGAAATTAGGGAGACATACCATTCTTCTAATCCAGACATACATCTTAGAAGAATAGATGTCCATGGTATATCAACAATCTGTTAACCTGGACCATTATCCACAGGGACAATGTTTGTCCACCATCAATCTTTCAACTTGGACCATCCTCCATGGGAAGGATGTCTATCCACCAACAATATTTCCTACCTGGACCATTCTCCTCTTGGAGAATGTCTCTCCATCAACACACTGACTATCCATCTAGCTGGCAATCATCTCTAACACTAGTGGTAGTCTCCATGGAAATCATAACAATGCCATCTAATAGAACACAATTGTGTCTATCCATAGTAGTATATAACTACTATCTAGTGGTACACAATCACTCCTAGTAGCACATGAATACTAACTAGTGACACACAGTCACTACTAGTGGATCACATCCACCACAGTAGAATACAACTATTTGACAAAATACATCCTCAAACAAAATAATAGCTTTCTAAAACTTATTTAATTTGTATGAAAATGTAATTTCTTATCCTTTTGGAATTTGAACCTCTAACATATATATTCTCAATTGTTAAGCCAACTCAAATTCTATTGTTACCTTTGTAAAATTCTTAAAACAAAGATAACATCTTCGAGTCTTAAATCCATATTTATGATAATTTAATTTTCTATACAAATCTTCATAAATGACTTATAGCATAAATGGAAGATACCATCTCCATGCTTTAAGACCATATTTGTGATAATTTCATTTTCTATGTTAGTGCTCATAATTCTTGATAATTGACATGGTACTAAAAGGGAAAATGATAGTATTTTGATGTTTTAAATCTCTCTCTCTCTCTCTCTCTCTCTCTCTCTCTCTTAACCTGTATCTATCTTAACATAGATCTATCTTAACCTATATCTATTATCTATCTCTCCTTTAATATTTAACCTTTCCTTAAGTTTTGCATTCTAAAAAACGTTTTCACCTCTGGGCACTTAATAGATCTTGAGTTAAGATGGATCTATACTGGTCTACGCAAGTACTCATAAATAACATAGCATTTGAGATGTATATTTAAAAATATTAATATTTTCACAATTTCAATTTGATTTGTTTTTGTTATTAATATGTTTAATTAAATTGAAATAAATATATAATTATGCTCTATTGATAAGGATAAGAGTAAATAAAATTTGCTACAAAATGAAAAATAAATCACAGCATCACAACATTCTGAGTCTAGTTCGCTTTAATAACAATTTAACCGTATGATTGTGGATTGTTTGTTCCAAAAACAGATCGAATAACACATATATGGATTTGTCAAAAAGATTGAGGGCATATTATTTTGAAAAGAACCAAATTTTAGGATTACGTAGCTTCAAAGAAATCCATAATTGAGGAGACAAATTGCTTCAGATGTTGTACTCTTCCCGAAATTCTACAAATTAATTTAACTTTTGTTTGGGCATTGACCCAAATAACCGATGGGAATCCTGTTGGTCCCCTTATTTAAGCCATTGAAATGGCATAGAAGCTACTAAATACAAGCAGTTCTTCTAAAATCCCCAATAACTGGGCAACGATCCCCCACGGTGAGCACCAGGCAGCGGCCCCTTAGCATGAGTGATTTTGGCGAGTTATTGGGGTTTTTAGCAGGTGCTTTGACATCCTAGGGTTCTATTCTAGCAATTTCATAATCTTGGAAGAAATGAAAAATAAATGTACCATAACCATTCAAAGTAAGAAGAATTGAAGAAATTTACTTACATTCACCAAGAATAATCTAGCAATAGGCCTAGTTGAAGACTTTCCACCAAGAAAAATGCCAAAAAATACTAAAATTAACCTCCTCCAAGAATTGCGCACCAAATTTCAGCAAATAAACCCTAAGTAGGGCACAAATTTCAGACCTCACTTGTGTGAGTGAAAGATGATGAAAAATACAAGGGTAAAAACCTTTATTTATATAGTTGAAAATGACCTTTAATTTACAAAATTAGGTCAAAAAGGCCGACATGGCCAGTTTACATGTAATATCCAATTTTTTACATAAAATGACAAATTAAAACCTAAATCAAGCAAGACAGGTGACATCATGCCCTTCTAGGGTGATGTTGGGTCTCTTAGGTGCAACGTTGGCCTCCAAGAGAAAAATGTTAGGCATTCCAAGGCCTCTGGATCAAGCCACATGTGTCACTTGGCACATAATTGCCTCCATCATGTCCATCAAATGCTGGGTGATGTCAAGGTTCACAAAGGTGACATCATGGGCCTTCCAAGGACAAAATCATAGTGAGAGGGAAAGATCCCCCTGGGTCCAGGCCTGCCAGACTGTCTCTGGTGGAACATCCTCCTCTCTCTTCGGTGTAAGCCTCTGGTATGTTTCTACCCCTGGCTGGGGTCTCAACATCCATCTGGTGAGATTTTATCCCTATGGAAGTCTGAACTAATCATCTCCCCATGTGTACCTGTTTGTCGGGTGTGGCCCCGCAATAACAACAAGTACCCCCTCCATGGGATCATAAGTCATAGGGATCATAGCAATGTCAATCATGTCTAATAATCAAGTTATCTAAACATGCACATAAAACCCATTTTCCCAAACAAGTGCTCAAAGATGTTATGTTATTCTACAAGCCAAGTTTGGAGAGGGTTTGAGTAGGTCCTATTGGGATAATTCTCATTGGATGTGGGATGTTTCTAGGTGAAGACAAATCCAGCTAATGTAAGTGGATGAGATGGTGTGGGGATTTTTGAGCAATGTGTACAATGATGACAGGGAAATGTATGGCTTACATGTGGGTGCCTCTGAAGAGGATCAGTTACACCTTGTCATGGATGTGAATGTTTCCAAGCCCATTCAATGCCTTTTACCTTTTTATCTTATTCCTTTTTATTTCAAGAGAATAGTTGGGGAACACTGCCCTAGCGTGGTGACCAGTGGTGACAGTGTTACCCACAAGAATATCACATAGATGAGAAGGCTAGCTCGTGATGAGACCCCCTTTCTCTTAGCTATGCCACCAATAGCCACTTCCCTGGCATGGTGACTAGTTGAATGGTAATGTCATACCACTACATGTCCATGGACCTAATAGGTTGGATCATGATGAGACCCCCTATCCTCCAACTAGGTCTTGATTTTATTATTTTATGGGTCCCTCCATGTTTGGTTGATAAGCCTTTTATTGCTTTCTTAGGGATCCCTGGGCAAAGCATATGAAGGTTTTGTTCATTTGGAATTTATATTTTTCTAGGTACTTTTACCCTCTGGGCCTTTAGCCCCTTCTTCCCACAAGGAAAGGTACAACCCTTTGCTATCTTGGAAAACCCAATGCCCGAACCAATGTAGGGGATGGATGAGAGGGAAAATGATGAAAAGTGATAAGTATGGTGGGAATGGATGATGACCTTTCATGAACTCACCTAGTGGAAAATCAAATCCTAAAGGAACCAACTTGCTAAGGCATCATGTCATTCCCCCCAAGTGTGAACAAGTGGAAAGGCATAAAGTCCAAGCACATGTCAGAAGATAAAACAATTAAATGCACGTATTCAAATGTTTTGAGAATCAGAGTGACACATACCATGATACCTGAACTCATTACCTCATGGAGAAAGACCCATTGTTGTTGAAGGACTAGGCCGATTGGATGGATGTTTTTGTTACTGACAATATGAAGGCGATGAAGAAGAAATATGGACCCTCCAGGGCCAGGCTCAAGTCAATATGGCTCTTGGTAATTCATGTCTAGGACCTATGGACCTCGAGACATAATCTCCTTAGTTATCCCTAGGCTAGAGGATAACATCTGGCTCCAACTCGGGGACATGTTCTCACCGTAGATTGCATGAGATAATCAACATCTTTGTCATGAACTGTGGCCTACTCGATCTCACCAAAAAATAATTAGCAATCATTTGGGGTGGTGATATCACCCCTTGCTTCTATATGGTACAATAAATGAAAGTAAGCAAGCATACATACAAATGGAAATACAACTACTCTAGCATGAAATGCAGATGGCATATACAAAGAATGAAAATTCCTACCTACTTACCTGTACTTACCTATGAAGTCAAGTATCTTCCCCCTGATGGAGTTTGAGGAGTTGTCCACTAACTGGTAATGGGTGCCTTCTTCCTTCCAATGTAGACAAATAGTAGGCATCTTTGACTGACTTTCTTCCAACTCTGAAGGGTCCAAGCCAAAGTTGTGTACTTCCCTTGACATTAGTAGGCTCTCCCTTATTTGTATCCCACTTCCAGACTGTATCTCCCTCCTTGTAATCCTTGGTATTGAATTTGGTTGTTTCTTTTATAACCCTGTTGCATTGTCTTAAGGGAGGAGGGTGGGATTCTGCTGTGAAAACTTCTTGTTGAGATAGTCAAATCAATAAGTCATCTTATCCTTTCTTCAATATCTTGATAGCCCCAACCTCTTTGTCTTTATATTTTTTCAAGAGTTGTTGATACTAGTCCTTCTTTGGCCATTGTATCTGATCAAAGTCTTCTTCTGTAGCAAAAGTCATGTCATCAAGGGAAAATGCAAGAGGACTCTCTTTGACTAGTTCATGTGTTTCGTTGGTTCCAATATCATCACCAATTTATTGCACATGGATTTTGGTCATTGGGACATTCGGGAGCTGACTTATCATTCTATCATTCATAGGCACATTTATATATGTGAGATCCATATATAGGGTGCCTCCCATCATTTCATCAAACTTCCCGGACAATAACATCCCCCACACATCTGGGACATCCACCACTACAATATCCATGTGGATCACTCTCTCAGGGTATCTTCCAAGGCATACTTCAACATTCTCAACTACCCCATGAGTGGGTATGGCTTTGGACTCAAATCCACATGCATTTTTGTAAGGTCATGTGACTTTTAGGCCCAACTTTTCCATGACCTTCAAAGACATCATGTTATCACCTGCCCCGACAAATCAAGAATACAATTGTTAAGGAATTTGTTATTAATCAATAAGGTCATGAAGAAAGGTGGATGTCCATTATATTGAACCCTAAAGTGATCGACTTGTAACATAATAGGAAGGTCCATTGGTTCATCTGAGCCTTTGAAGAAATTTTCAAACATTTCTTTGACAGATGGGACCTTGATGACTTCTCTCAAGGGAATGGTCACATGCATTTTTGCTAATGCTCCTTCAAAGTCAAAATTCAAGTCCACTTTGTCAGTCTTGGGAGGATTCTTAGGAAGGAGTATGTTCATGGGTGGAGGTCTTCTTTGTGATGCCACAGGACCAGTTGAGAGAGGTTGGTTCATTCTCTTTTGTCTAGTATACACTTATAATTCTTATTTCTTCAACTTTTCTCTTGATTATTGGTCAAGGTTATTTATCACCTCCATCCTAGCCTTCCTGGTTTCTTCCTTTATGCATTCTTGATCTTCCTCAAGTGTAACATTAAGGAAAAATTGAGGATTCTCAATGGTATGGACAACTATGTTCACTTGGTCATGTTTACCATTGTTGAAAGGACACTCATGCTCCCAATGTGACTCATTGCATTGCATGAACTAAGGGTTTTCATCCACTATATTTGTAGGGGATAAAGTATTGGGAACCTCTTGATCATTCTTTGGTCTAAAAACTTGGTTCGCTTTTTGGAACTGCCCTTTGTAAGGAACCCTAAGGGCTTGTTGTTGATTCCTTTCTAGGTTGACAATCCTATTCATCATCAACTCTTGGGTTTTTACCATGCCATCTATAGTCAATTGTTACTTTGCCAAGCTAGCACTCATGTCTGAGGTAGGCTCAACATTGTGGACTATTTTGGGTTTAGTTTCCATTCTGACTCTTAGGGCTGAGAAAGGCTCGACTCTAGATGATGAAAGGTTGTCCTCAATCCCTGAAGCTAGCTCTTGGGATTCTTGGATTGTTTGAAGGTTTTTATATTTGAGGAGATACCCTAGTTGTCTTGTAAAGGCTTTGGTATAAAGGAAGAGAAGGAAACTATCAGATGGATGATGGCTTACTAGGATTATTTGCATCAAATTCTCAAACTTGTCATGGAATTCTTTAATGGTTTCATTCTCTTGTTTCACAAGGTTATTCAACCTTGCCAACAACATGTTGGGGTCTTCCTTGACACTCCATCGTTTGAGGAAAAATTCCTCCAAACTATCCATGGTTTTAATACTAGAACTAGGGAGACCATTGTACCAGTGTCTAGTACCATCATGGAGGGTAGCAAAGAACAATTTGATCGCTAGATATTCAACATCATCACTGATGGGATGAAGATAGAAGAAGGCCCAAAAATTTCTCATGTGATATTTGGCACTAACCACATCATTTCTAGTGAATTTGGGTAACCAATTTTCATATTTAGGGGGCATTTTCCTAGGGTAGCCTAGCATAGCTGCCATGTCTAGTGGTTTGAAAAGCTTGGATGACCATTGCTTTTGGTTATTGGCTTGGTTTGGAATGACGGTTTGAGTTCATGTGCTAGACATTGTGTTCAAGGGAAGATTTCATCCAAATAGTGATTTTACTACATGAGAGTTTCGGTGAGGCTTTCTTATAAAGGAATGGGGAGGGTTGGTGTACCTACCTAAGGTTTGTGGAGTCACCAGATAGTTTTCTTGAAACTATCAAAGGGATGAAGGGATCATCATCAGTGGAGTTTCCAATTAATGTTTGAAAAGTAAAGGCTTTTGAGGAAAGGCTTACCGAGAAGTGTCGTATTTGAGGAGAATTGACTTAGTGTTCCTTGTCAGCGGTGCCAAAATGTTATCACTCAATTTGTACTTGTCCCAAAGGGAAATTCTAAGGGAAGTAAAATTGGCGCAACAGGAGGTTATCCTATCACTATAACCTTAATAAGATACTTCTTTCTGTTCAGGGATGATAGCCCAAGGGAGACGTCCCTGGTGACCTGGGGGTTTGAGCAGGTAAAGGTTAAAATTTCATATAAAGGTATCCCCTCTCTCAAGTCATACTGATCAGAAAGTCCCAAGGTTTTAAGCAATGAAGCAATGACATGCTTCCATGAACTTGCCCAGAACAAAGAAACAAGAAAACAATATATTTTGCAAATACAATTTGATGTTAGTGCTTCATAAAACCATGGACTTGTCAATAAAATAAATAGTTGATGCAAAATGAAGCAAGAAGAATTTTATAACAACAATGTTTACAATATAATAGCTTCACAATAAATACCTTAAAAGAGATTCACAATGACCAAAAATAATAACTCAATAATAGCAATGTATTAGCAATTGTGAGAAGCTAATTAGGTAGTGTATAAATCAACTTTGCAATTTTCTTTTAAGTGATTTTATTGCTGCAATAAATGGTTGTAGCTTACTTTTGCAACAACAACAAGTAGGTTAGTAAATTAGTCTACTCTAGGGTTAGGTAACGTTAGTAGATAGCTTGAGGTAAAAGTTTTAAGAGTTGTTTTCATCAATCAATCAAGTGCAAGGCCTAGATCAATGTCTTTAGGGTTAATGGAGTCACTTTTAGCAGCAACAATATTGAAGGAACAAATGATAATGTGAGATCTAAAGACAATAAGTTCAATGATTGAGGTGTTGGTAACCCAAGGCCTCAATCACTAAACCCTAGCAGGAAAATGGTCGTTAGGAAGTAGGTAACCCTAGGCCCTAGCAATTGTCCTCCTTTAGCTCAAGGATGAAGTAAATGATGACTTGATGAAGAAAGTGATGCTAGGGTGATACAATGGTAGGGACCTTAGCACAATGCTTCAAAAAAGTAGGGTTTCTAGCACAATCTAGTAGGTGAAAAGTTGTAAAGGCAAGAACAATAACATCTGCTTTGACCTCCTAGGGTTTTAAGCTAGCAATTTCATAATCTTCAAAGAAATGAAAAATAAATTTACCATAACCATTCAAAGTAAGAATAATTGTAGAAATTCCCTAGATGGGGTGACACGTAGCACACAAGGGCCACATCACACCAGGCCAAGCCAAGCCACAAATATGGTAGGTCGACTCCCATCCCCTCTCCATTAAGTATGGGAGCCTGCCTTAACTTCTAGCCAAGAGCCATGGGACTGTTATCTCACGTGAACAGACTGGCAGCAAGGAAATTCAATGCATGGGGGGTGATAATGGAAATCATCATGTCACACCTCCTTGTTATCACCCAACATTGCACTAGCCCTCTCCATTTCACCTTCGGCCTGCACCATATTAGCAACTTAGTGCTTTGGTACAGACATTGCAAAACATCTTGCAATTTTTCCATCAGATTCACCTTCTCAATGCCATGGGAGAGAGGTAGGCCACGTCGGGACCCTTCCTGGTATAGTTTGGTTGTGAGACAGAGGCATCAACAACGGCTAGAGTGGGTTCTCTCCATGGCCCACACTCAAAGAATTCAGAAAACACGTAGAGGAGGTATGGATTGGTCACCTCCAATGGATTATGTGGAGGAGGTCACTCAGGAGGAACCCATACAGATATCTTTGGAGTCTCTTCTCTTCATTGTTCTAGAGAATTGGAAACCTCCAAGAAACTTCCCCACAAAAGGCACTAAGCCAACCACAACGGCTCACCACGACACCAACACCATGGAGGAAAAGAAGGAGGAGTTCCACATCTACTTCATAGAGGATGATATTCTAGAGGAACTCATCCACATGGCCTCTCAGGATGCCACACTTTCAGTGGGCTACGATCCTTCTAGAGCCACARCGAGAGAAGAGGACCYCGGGAAGGAGGAAGGAGCACACACATGGAGCACGACAGAGGATCACCAAGAAGGAGAAATGGATGGAATGTAGGTTGCAACAAGTGAGGCTCTAGAGGGTCTAKGTGGAACAACGAAGGAAGGTGGTGAGGTCCTTTCACCACCTCCTATCTCGATTGTACTAGAACAGTGGCATGCCCCCCCACCCTTCTTCCACCTGGAACAATTAGATTTAGCATTCGAYCTAATAAGCCAGATGGAAGACCAGGTTTATCGTGGCACATTCATGCACCAACGCATTGATATGTTGTATGAAGCTTTCTCCAATGTGCCAACAGGGCAAATATATCCGACCTGTGCAATACCTTATGCTCTTCCAACTCAGAACAGACTGCACAACGAAGACCCTGACAAGGATACTTCTGGCACCAATGGGTAATTGCATGACTTGGAGTTATTTCTGGTTCTATTTAGGTGTTAGTTTAAACTATTTTATGATCAGGCTAGTTTCAATTTCAATTTTCATGTTAATGTAAAGACTACAGGCCTCCACCTGTCCTAGTTTCCTCTGGGTAGGATAGATGGTGGTCCGCCTCTTTTTGACATGGACATCCAAGGCTACCAATATTTTGGCTTCTGCTAATTTGGCGGAACAATTGGTAGCCTAAGGACAATTTTTTTATTGAATGTGATATAATATAATAGGAAATTCCCCTATTTTTATTAAAAAAGAATAATAATAATTCCAAAGATTTACTTGCAATCACCAAGAATAATTTAGCAATAGGCCTAGTTGAAGACTTTCCACCAAGAAAAATACCAAAAAATACTAAAATTAGCATCCTCCAAGAAGTGTGCACCAAATTTCAGCCAATAAACCATAAGTAGGGTGCAAATTTTAGACCTCACTTGTGTGAGTGAAAGATGATGAAAAATATAAGAGTAAAAACCCTTATTTCTATAGTGAAATGACCTTTAATTTACAAAATTAGGTCAAAAAGGTCAACATGGCTAGTTTACATGTAATATCCAGTTTTTTTACATAAAATGACAAATTAAAACCTAAATCAAGCAAGAGAGGTAACATCATGCTATTCTAGGGTGATGTTGGGCCTCTTAGGTGCAACGTTGGCCTCCAGGGGAAAAACGTTAGGCCTTCCAAGGCCTCTGGATCAAGCCACATGCGCCACTTGGCACACAACTGCCTCCATCTTGTCCATCAAACGTTGGGTGACATCAAGGGTCATGGAGGTGACTTCATGGGCCTTCCAAGGTCAACATCATAGTGGGAGGGCAAGACCCCCTTGGGTCCAGGCCTATCAGGCTATCTCTAATTGAAGGTCCTCCTCTCTCTCTGGGGCAAGCCTCTGGTATGTGTCTGCCTCTGGCTAGGATCTCAACATCCATCTAGTGGGATTTTATCCCTATGGAGGTTAGAACTAATCATCTCCCCATGTGTACTTGTCCGTCAGGTGTGGCCCCACAACAACAACAAGTACACCCTCCATGGGCTCATAATTCACAGGGATCATATCAATTCCAATCACGTCTAATAATCAAGTTATCTAAACATGTGCATAAAACCCCTTTTCCCATACAAGTGCTCAAAGACGTTATGCTATTCTACAAACCAGGTTTGGAGAGGGTTTCAGGAGGTCCTATTGGGATAATTCTCATTGGATGTGGTATGTTTCCAGGTGAAGACAAATCCAATTCATGTAAGTGGATGAGGTGGTGTTGGGATGTTTGAGTAATGGGTGTAGTG
>JASDQU010240535.1:101251-112958 GCA_032191745.1 Picea mariana | reverse complement strand
AATTCATGTATATCTCCTTTCAATTACTATATTAAAATTAGTTTTTATTACATTCAATTTCTATAATATAATTATTACATTAAAAGTATTTATTGTTTTATTAGAATTGTTACAATTAATTATTACATATAAATAAATAAATTTTTAAATCCACTTTACAAATATGCAATTAATGGATAGTGAATATATTGTTTTGAATTCATTTATATCTCCTTTCAATTGTTATATTAAAATTAGTTTTTATTATATTTAATTTCTATAATATAATTATTACATTAGAAGTATTTTTTTCAATTGTTTTATTAGAATTGTTACAATTAGTTATTACATATAAATATATAAATTTTTAAATGCACTTTACAAATATGTAATTAATGTTTATTAGATATATTGTTTTCAATTCATGTATATCTCCTTTCAATTATTATATTAAAATTAGTTTTTATTACATTCAATTTCTATAATATAATTATTAGATTAAAAGTATTTCATTCAATTGTTTTATTAGAATTATTAGAATTAGTTATTACATACAAATATTATATTTTTATAATATAATTATTATATTAAAAGTATTTAGTTTAATTGTTTTATTAAAATTGTTACAATTAATTATTACATACAAATATTATTATCAAAATAAAATTATTTGGTTACATTATAATTATTAAATTATAAAATATGTGTAATAATTGTTACATTACTTGCGTGAAAATATTGAGTTCAGTTATGATTGGAGTCTAGATCAATCTACCAATACAAATAACCAAACCTAAAAGTATTTCCATATTATATTTCTATAATATAATTATTACATTAAAAGTATTTCATTGAATTGTTTTATTAGTTATTACATACAAATATTATTATCAAAATAAAATTATCTAATTACATTATAATTATTAAATTATAAAATATTTGTAATAATTGTTACATTACTAGAGTGGAAATATTAAGTTGAACTATGATTGGAGTCTAGATCAATCTACCAATACAAATATATTATAATATATTATAAGCCTAAAAATATTCCCAAATTATATTTCTATAATATATTTATTACATTAAAAGTATTTTGTTCAATTGTTTTATTAAAATTGTTACAATTAGTTATTAAATAAAAATATTATTATCAAAATAAAATTATTTGGTTACATTATAATTATTAAACTATAAAATATTTATAATAATTGCTGGGGTGGAAATATTGAATTGAGCTATGATTGGAGTTTAGGTCAATCTATCAATACAAATAACCAAGCCTAAAAGTATTCCCTACTGAAATTGCCTACTATATTATATTTCTATAATATAATTATTACATTAAAAGTATTTTGTTCAATTATTTTATTAGAATTGTTATAATTAGTTATTACATATAAATATTATTATCAAAATAAGCTATGATTGGAGTCTACGTCAATTTACCAATACAAATAACCAAGCCTAAAAGTAGCAAAATAACCAAACCTAAAAATATTCCCTATTGAAATTGCTTACTATATTATATTTCTATAATATAATTATAACATTAAAAGTATTTTGTTCAATTGTTTTATTAGAATTGTTACAATTAGTTATTACATACAAATATTATTAGGGAAATAACCAAGCCTAAAAGTAGTCCCTACCTACTATATTATATTTTTGTAATACAATTATTACATTAAAAGTATTTTGTTCAATTGTTATATTAGATTTGTTACAATTAGTTATTACATACAAATATTATTAGGGAAATAACCAAGCCTAAAAGTAGTCCTACTAAAATTGCCTACTATATTATATTTTTGTAATATAATTATTACATTAAAAGTATTATGTTTAATTGTTTTATTAGAATTGTTACAATTAGTTATTACATACAAATATCATTAAAGAAATAACCAAGCCTAAAAATAGAGAAATAACCAAACCTAAAAATAGTCCCTATTAAAATTACCTACTATATTAAATTTCTATAATATAATTATTACATTAAAAGTATTTTGTTTAATTATTTTATTAGAATTGTTACAATTAATTATTACATACAAATATTATTATCAAAATAAAATTATTTGATTACATTATAATTATTAAACTATAAAAAAAAATATTTGTAATAATTGTTACATTAGGGAAAACAATGGTCTTTCAATGAGGAAGACCTAGCTACTTGGGTGGCAAAAGGACCTATTCATGTCAACGGGAGATCATCCCACTCCATCATATCATGATAAATGAAAATCACATAAAGACACATGAGAGACAAATGGGTGGCACTCTTGAGCGTGGGCAGGGATGTTAGCTCACAAACTAGCATGCACACTAATGGAAGATCCGTTGTTATGTATCCATCTCACGAAATCCTCGTGGTCGTGGTGGGACATCTCTAGAGTTCAGTTGCATAATTTAGTTAATGGAGCTCATGTGGGAAATAATGTAAGAGACATTTGAAGGAAATGGAGGTTCGGTTGTTTGGATACAACCCATGGCTATAATCATGATAGTTTGTGGTTTCCCGTTAATTTGCTCCAGCGTCGACGCTTCTTCGTGGATGTACGATTTTGTTCTATAGAGAATAAAGAAAGTAAGGAATTTGTAGGTCGTGCGGGGAAGCATTCCTAGTGGAGCAATAGAAGACACTAAAGGATCAAAATGGGGGGGTCACGTCTGAGAAATTGGGAGATAAATCAGCCAAGATATACTTTGGCTTTTAGATATGAAGGCAATTTCCAATGGATTAAGTGTCGACACTTGTTTTGCATATGAGCTTCTAGTGAAATGATAGTGGAGAGAAAGTCACATTCTCAAGCTTAATGGAGATGCACCGTTGGGTATCTAGTATATGAGGAAGAGTGGAATTGCAAGCCTAGTGAGTGGAATTTGGAGCTATGTTTTCTCTAGGTCTGGCTCTCACGGATGAGTTGCGCCCTCGTTGGGTTCTAGGCTTCCATATCTTGCAATATTCAAACTGGAAGGAATAAGGTTAATTGGTATAGGTGGATTGTAATCTCAGTGGCGAGTTAAAAGGTTTAGGAAGCGAGGCTCTGCTAGGGATCATATGATAGTATAAAAGACACATGGAGCACTCAACAACAACTACCAATCAATGTACATGGTTTGTCCTCGTGGGTGACTTTCCAATATGATAGTATAAAAGACACATGGAGCACTCAAAAACAACTACAAATCAATGTACATGGTTTGTCCTCGTGGGCGACTTTCACATTGGAAATTATGATCTAGCAAATTTTTTTTATGATCTAGTAGAGATTTGTACATGGTTTGTCCTCGTGGGTTACTTTCACATTGGAAATTATGATCTAGCAGAATTTTTTTTATGATCTAGTAGAGATTTGTACATGGTTTGTCCTCGTGGTTGACTTTCACATTGGAAATTATGATCTAGCAGATTTTTTTTTATGATTTAGTAGAAAACCACAATGAGACAACATCCCTATGAAATTAATATACTCCACTCACAATTAGAATATCTTCAGGCCCAATCAACATCAACACCTCTGGAGCTGGTCTCTAACTTTACTGTAAATGGATCATCCCCATCGGTGGACAATCTCATTCCTGATCTGAATCTCTCTCCTAGGAAAATGGGAAAGGGTGATGTGGACCATCCTGACCTTCGAAAGGTTGGTACTTGGTCTTTTTTTAATGCATATTCTCTCGTAGGGGACATGACTTATTTCGAGATAGATAGGGCACGTATCATGCTTGAGCTCCATATTTTTTACTTGCCTCTGAGTTCTCTATAGGGATTTGCAAACTTCAACCACACCCTTTTTGATAATGTAAAATCTCCCAGTTATTGTTAAAAGAAAATTTGGACATTTCAATTATAAATAAATAATATCTTTAACTACTATAATACATTAAATTTTTATATATCTTAAGGTGTCATTATATTAATATGATGAGGTATGAGGTATTGTGATTTATGATAAGCTAATGTATTATACTTTAACAATTTCTTGACTTGAAGTTATGGATAACACAACTTCTTGTAAATTTACTTAGATTTTTTATGGGAGCAACATGCATTTGTTTTTATCAATTTATTAAACTTAATAATGTATTTACTTATAATAGTTTTGTATTAATTTGAAAAAAAGGGTTTTTGAAATTTGAAAAAATGGATTAGTTGATAAATATCATAATAGATATAACCTCTTAATATCACAATGCCACAATTTCCTTTTACAATGTGATTGAATTGAATATCACCTTAAACATAATATCTTTAACTATGAAAATACCTATGGCTTATATAATGTTTCTATAATACTTAAAGGTTTTATAATATATTAAGGTATTAATATAACTAACAGTGTTTTTAATCATATTTTATTGATTAAGTAATAATATTTAATATTTGACTTGAAGTTGTGGATAACACAACTTCTTTTAAATTTATCTGTAGGAATACATTTGGTCCTTCTTGTATCTTGGAAGTAACATATGAATATGGTTTATTTAGAAGAACATAACAATAGATATAACTTCTTGTGTTGGGAAAGACATTAACTGTAGAGGAGAATGGATCCAAGAGCAATGGTGGTGTCTAAAGACACCATTGCACTGAAGAACAAGTGTGCTTCATGAGAGTGCGAAATAGATATCCCGGTGAAGATAGACCGATCACAAAGATTGTATATAAATAGGTTTTAGTCAAGGAAGAAACCAACAATATTGGGAGGATTCAATTGCACTTGTCCATAAAACATGGGTCTAGGATCTTGAATGGAAATGGTCAACCATCAATTTAGCCGGTTGTTGACCCAAAAAATTGGTCTACCCGCTTAACTGACAAGGTGAGGTTTACAATGTAACCACATGTTCCAACACCCCCCCTGTAAACTCATCTTGGAGGAAAACAAATTTCACAACTTCTGCCCCTAAAATTGTTTTGACTGCAAAAGTTGATCACAAGATTGTACAACAATGCTCATGAGGAAGTATTATCACCATCAACACTGATCAAGGGAAAAAAGGCAATCATCCATTGACAATTGTTTGCAAAATATGTTGTTCGAACATTGTCCCAATCAAAGATTTGACTAGAAAATAAGACAACACCAACTAGTCTATGAGTCGACTAGACCAGAAATGAATCAATGTAAACAGTTTTTGTCAACCCAATAGTCTATATTTGAGGTATACCAAGAAGAAGTACAACTCCCAACAACACAGTCAAAGATGGTTCAATCGATCTCAACAAATCCAAGAACATTAGTTGGGTTTACACATGAACAACTTCAATTACTCCCCCCTTAAGGAAAACTAAGGGATTAAGGTATTAACAATAGATCTTTGTCAAAACACCATGCGATGAACAATATCTAGTCAAAAATTGGTCAAAAAATACATAGTCGAAAACTTCCATTCGATTATCATCTTTGATTGAACCTCATTCGACCAATATCTGAGTTGAACTCCAGTCGACCATGATGTCGAGTCAAACCTATGGTAGACCACTACAAAAAATTCAATAATTAAGAGGAATGCTACATGACTATACAATGAATGATACACAATGGCATGAAGTCATCAAACATATTTTTGGATGCTCCCATGACCACTCATCAATCCAATCACAATCTATACTAGTAGTCGGTACTAGCCCATGGTTCTGTCTTTCACCTCTCTTCTGCATGGACCAGAAAGTATAATTTCCATTGCTTCAATTTCTATGGTGAGGATGACGATAAGGAAGAGAGTTTTGTGATGGATGATCGAGAGATATAGGCTCAGGGTCTGGTGTACTCTGAGGAGTAGAACAACTTGGTATATCAATAGCAAGGTCATTTGTAACAACATTCTCGAATTCTATCTCAATTGGTTCAACACAATTAACATTAGATTGCTCTTTTGACAAATCAGTCTGAACTCCACCTACATCAAATAAAATTTCCTTGGTTGCAACAAGGGTAGGTGTAAGAAAGGAGGAAACAAAAATATCATATCAAAGACCTATTCTTTGAGGCTTCATTTAAGGCATAATAGGAGTAGAACTATCGTGTCCATTCTTCCAAAGTCCTACTCCGGTGTATCCCATCTTGAATAGCAGTTGAGACTCTATACCTGTAGTGTTTTTTTCAAAGCTAGGAGAAACAACACAATCATTATCCTTAATACATAAATCAATAACATGTTTCTTACAAATATCTTCATGGGGTGGAGAAGAGATGGGTGAGCCTCACAACTCAAAAACACCAGTGTTCTTCTCAACATTCTGTAGTCGAGAAAATTGTTCTTCAAGGTTCTATTTGCAGTCTTGAAAGCCTTGAATAGTCTCTTTCTTCATAATTAGCTATAGAAAAATGAAATCATAATATTCTCTTAATTCCTAATATTCAACAAACAAATGGTTGTTATGTTCTTGAAGAGGAGCAACTTATTCATGAAGCTCATTGACAAAGGCTTGTAAGTGGGAAACCTCACGAGTTAGCTGGCATATTGTTTTTCTAAGTTGGTTGACTTCCATACCCAAGGAATTATTTGGATGAGGAAGAGATTTCACTTCTTCCTCCAAGTCTTCAGTAAGGTCGAAATTGTCCTGAAATTCATCTGCAAGAGTCTGGAAAAATATTTCAATGGTGTCCCCCATGACAATAACCCTCTTAGTTTGCTTAGCAATAATAATATATAACACGTTTTCTTCAGTGTTCAACTGATTTTTCAGTCATGTATGCTTCATGTATGCTTTTGTCTTCAAGGAAACATTTTCTATATGATAAAGAATCTTCAATTCTTTCTCAAGATCAACACCAAGATTGATTTTATTGCCAAAATCATCTACTAGATCCTGAAAAATGGTTTCCATTGTATTTTTCTGGGTGAAAACATTTCCTACATGTCTCATCAAACCACTGTAAAAGAATGGTTTGAAAGATGACAACCTCATTTTCTAGTTGGGGATGGGTTGTGTCAAATTCATTATTCAAGTGTTGATTCTAAGTTTTCAATTGTGTATTGACTTCAAGTCAATTACCTTTGCATAGTCATTTGTGAGATTCTTCCAAGGCAATGGCCTTTTTCTCACAAACATCTTGCAATTTATAAACCACCAGAACTTCATTTTCATCTAGCATTCCCATCGTCAATAATGACAAGAGCTAAGGAAACAAAGTGATTGCAAATCGATCACAACAACAAGGTTGACTTCACTAGTCGACTTACGCCAATTTGATCTTCTGGTAGGCTACCTCCAACAAGTAAGTGACCTCTAGTGATATAGAGTCATTAATGGAGTACACATGCATTCGTCCATCCCACAAAGCTACCTGTAGATATAGCTTAGCTGTGATGGGTATCAATTCAATCACGTAGGGAAAAAATTAATGAGTGAAGTGGCCAAACAATTTTTCTCAGTCGAATTGAATAGGGAAAGGATACTCGTGAGAGCGAGGGTATCTATGCACTCATCAAGTTAATCCACAAACCAAAAAATTACATGATGGAGAGTTGAATCGATTCGCCCTGACGCGGTTGAGTCGTGGCTGATTCGAGCCAAAATAAAGGATCCAGTACAGGTCGAGTCAACTCGATCCAGTCGAAAATAGAAGGTGTGTAGATTGCGTCGAGCCAGGTCATCGATTGAAAAATATGCTGAAGTGATGAGAGGCCAAATGGATCGGTACAAGGGCTAGCGTACCACCGAACTAGGGCATCCACGCATGAGTTTGGTCGATGGGATCAACTGCAGTTGAGGGAGGAAGAAAGAGAGTGATCTATCGTTGATTCAAGCAAGGAATCATAAAGTCAAATGGATGGACACCAGGCTGTGTAAGTGTAGTTGAGGGACGTCGAGTGGATGTTCAAACAATCTCTAGTAGACTGCAATGTTAAATTGATGATTAAAAGGTTGTGTGGTAAATTTGATCGACTCTCAGTTTAGTCAATAAGCGACTATGAACTCAGTCAAGTCAAGTTGATAGATTTTGGTTTATTGCATAGATCACGATCTATTGACAAGTTTTATAGCCTCTAACCTCCAAACAACGAATAAATTGGGAAAGTAAACTCAAGAAAACCTTAGCCGAATTTAAGAATCTCCAATAGATAACAAAACACGACAAGAAGCTGAGTAGAAATCCATCGTTATTAATCGAAGAAACCCATGTTAATGAAAAATCAATCCATATGGGAGAATTTGGGAAATGCTCGATAACCCATATCAATCCATTGACTGCCCTTCACTCGGAAAGAACAAATTCAGGGGGAAGATTGTGAAATTTGTTTCCCTTCAGGGGGAGGGTGTTGGAACAAGCAATTCCATCGTAATTTTCACCTTGTTAGTTAAGTGGGTCGATAAATTCTATGGGTAGACAAATTTTTATTGTTGATACCTTCATTCCTCAATTGTGCTTAAGGGGGGGAATTAATTGAAATTGTTGATGTGTAAACCCAAATAATGTGCTTGGATTTGGTGAGGTCGACTAAATCATGTTTGATTGTGTTTTTGGGAGTTGTACTTCTGGTTATTTTATCTGATATAATTACTATTGAATTCATATAAATTGATTACATTGGTGTGTTTCTTGTCTAGTCGACTCATTGAATGGATGGTGTTGTTTTGTTGTTTAGTCAGCTCATCGACTAAGACTGTGTTTGGACAACAAATTTTGCAACTAGTTTTCAACAGATGACTAAATTTTTTTCCTTGAACCATGTTGATGGTGATCATACTTCTCCAGGAGTATTGTTGTATCATCCAGTGATCAACTTTTGTAGTCAAAAAACTTCAAGGGGGAAAGTTGCAATTCCAACATCTTAATTGAAACATGGTCAACCCTTGATGAACATTGCAATTTAACTTAACCATTGAGGAATGTAGAAATTGAAGCATAATCAAACATGGTCAAGAATAGTTCACCATAGTCAACCATAGTCAAACATGGTCCAACCATGGTTGACAATGTTCCAACATAATAAACATTTGTTAAATTGTTATTAACCATAGTTAAACATGGTGAACCATAGTCAACAATTCTCAAACATAATCAATCCATGGTCAAAGATGGTAAACCATAGTCAACCATGGTTAAAATGGTATAACATAACCAACCATCATTAACCATAGTAAAACATGGTCAACCATAGTAAACCTTGCTTAAACATGGTCAACCCTAATCCACCATGGTTATTCATATTAAACATGGTTAATCATGATCAAACGTAATTAACCATGGTCAAACATAATTAACCATGGTTAAATATAATCATGTTGGATTGATGAAAACCTATTAAATTTGTGTGTTTCTTTTCTAGTATACTCATCACCTTGCTAGTGTTTTCTTGTTGTCTAGTCAACACATCAACTGGGATCATGTTTGGATAACATCTTTTGCAACCATTTTGCAATGAATGGATTCTTTTTTTCCTTGATTCGTGTTGATGGTTCTCATACTTTCTTAGGAGTGTTGATGTACCATATTGTGATCATCCTTTGCAGTCATAAAAAATTCAAGGGGGGAAGTTGTGGTTCCAACATCTTAATTGAAGCATGGTCAACCCTTGATGAACATTGTGATTTAACATAACCATTGCGGAATGAAAAATTTCAGTCATAATCAAACATGTTCAAGAATACTCAAACATGGTCAAGCATAGTTCACTAGAGTCAACCATAGTAAAAAATGGTCCAACCATGGTCAGTGATGGTCAAACATAATAAAAACTGGTTAAATTATTATTAACCATAGTCAATATGCCTTTGGACAACAACTAAGACATTCTTCCATTCTTTCTTCATCCACTTATTTGGAATGCCTTGACTCCAGTCTGGATTGTGATGTTCTTCCATTAAAAATTGGTTGCACAGACCTGTAGGAAGTTTACCTTTCTTCCACCACCTTTCACCCTTTACAGGAAAATGACAAGTTGTTTCAATTGAGTGCTTTGTAACATAAATCAACACATATCCCACTTGAGTTTTAAATCCATCGAAATTGTGGGCAAATGACTTCAAAATTTCTTCATGGTTCCCCTAAATTTTGCAACAGAATTTAAACCATTCCCCTTGTATAAATTTCTCCATAATTTCTGGAAAATCTTCTAGTAATTCGACCCCATCTGGTTCCAGTCAAGGAAAACCTCCTCCCTTTTTAGTCGTCATGGTGTTATCTACAAACATTGTGCACCCACAAATGCTAGGTTTTCACTTCGTTCTTCCGAGAATACCTACAAAGAACAACTGATGCAAACGGATTTGGCTGCAAATAACAATAATATACATTTCCTTTATTCAAAACTCTTTTTTTTAATTTGAAATCAAAACTTTCCATGCTTTTGAGTTGTGACCTGACAACTTGATTTACTGAAATTTCAACAGAATCTTACCCATGTTATTGAATTCATGCATAGGATCAAGTAATCATTTAAATATGACAAACTTGAAAACCATAACTATTTTCATGATATTTGGCATGATTTCAGGTTTGTTGACATGATCCTCAAATTTGAAGCATGTTTGAATAATGATTTCTCATGTGCTACAAGATTAGGAGCATTCTAGTAGCGACCGTGTTTTGTGTTTTATACCTGGATAAATGCCTTTATTTTCTATTAGTAAATGACCATTGTGATGTGACACATCTCTTTCCATGCATAATTTTAAAATACTCTATAAGAAAGAAATGAAAACCAATTTAAAGCAAAGAAAATCACACCAAAATGAGAGGTAAAATGCTTAAAAGTTGCAATCAAATAAATAAAAAAGGCCTGGGAAAAGTTTTGATAGAACAAGCTAAAATTTAAGAAAAAAAGGTGGTAAAAGGATAAGGGATTAACAATAGTGATCTTCCTTGAACCATGCAAATGACTTATATGCTTCTACTATCTATGGATGTATCCACTGTGTGTCCTGAATACACTGCCTAATGGTCTATGGTAAATATAAAAAACAATGTTATTCTCTAACCCTCGCTCCTTATGCAAAATATGCCACAAGTTTTGATATCTCACGACCAAACATGGCTTATCTTTTTCTCCAAAAAATTGTGCATCGTCCGACTCCATGCATGTTTCTAATGCAAGTAAAATTACTAACCACACGTAGTGAAACTTGGTTCATTTATCTTGTCCATCTTCACAATCGATCAAGAACTAGTTGAGAAAAATTGTTTCCCACCTCATCTCCACGGCCTTGAGAAAAATCCAATACTTGTGTCACAAACCTCATACTAGGGTCACATATGCTTGCTGAATCCAAACTACATTGTCTTCTATACTTATGAAACTTCTCTCATGCCCTCTGATAAATCCTTCTCATTCTTATTGTCTGAAAATAATAGTGAAGGGTCATCCCCTTCTAATGGTAGTCCAATAATGTGCACAATCAGATATGTGTCAAGGGAGAGCGACCTATTGAGCCATAAGTAACCTCCGTGCATGCAGCTCAACAACATCTTCACACAGACATTGATCTCTGTGCTCCTTCCAAAATGTGGTATGTCGAATAAATTCAAGATGTCATCTTTATCCAACCCTTTTGCCCATGTTTGTGTCTCAATCACGATCATCTGTATTTTTGCATTGATGTATTTCTTCAAATACTCGCTTGGCACTAGCTCTAGGAATTTCTTCTCGTCCATAATATCATGGTCTGTGTACTTTAAATTTGGTACCAAGCCTAACATATCTTGCTCCATGATCACTCAAGGTGGTATTTATGGCTCCATAAGAGGATTCCTAGCATCTTTAGACA
>JASDQU010240535.1:83090-101231 GCA_032191745.1 Picea mariana | reverse complement strand
CAACAATAGTACATGTAGTTGAAGAGACCTTGGGAGCATCCCCATAAGAGGATTCCTAGCATCTTTAGACAACCTAAATGGCTTCACTATATCCTTCCTTGGTGGTATGTAATTTCTAGGAAATCTTGTCTCTTATGAGGATGCTCCCAAGGTCTCTTCAACTACATGTACTATTGTTGGTTAACTTCAATTTTTCTATGTTGTTGAGGCTGATGTCACTTTTTCCTTGGGTGGTGTCATTTTTTTCTGTAACTTTTCTATGCAACTAAATTCTTCGACTATGTTCTTCGTTCACATGGCTCCATTCTCTCCACTTTCGATGCTCTCTACGGAAATGAAAATAACAATTTTTTTCTGTTCGACCCTTGAACTTATTTCATCCCCTGGTTGCAAGAAATTTATGAACTCATTCGGATCTGAACTTACAGTATAATCTACTTGCCTTAGCATTCATTACTTTCCTTAATGCTTCATCAAATCCGTATATTTGGTAGATTATACATTATATTTTCCAACACATCGAAATATTCTTTCCGGCCTTCATTTATGGCTATGTGACGCCACTACTCCACCTTCACATTCTCTATTTATTGCATGTCCCTTCATAGATGGGCTTAATTTTTTTTCTTTCTTTATTCATATGCATTTTTCGCATTCTAATCTTCCTTATTATACATGTGTCCTCCCTTTTTACTTTGTCTCTGTGAAATTATCTGGTTTAAATATTCAAACAATAATTATGTTCTTACTTATATGTTTCTTACCTATAACACTTTTTATTGATTTTCCCTTTTCTTTCTATAATATACTATAATACAAGTTTTATGGTACATGTTCTATGCATTTTGGACTAGTGTGTGGAATCATGGTTGTCCCTATATAGTTTCACCCACCTATCATTGACTAGTCCTTCCATAACTTCTCCATCCAACTTCTCTAGCTGAAAAACACCTTCTTATATGATGAACCTTATCATGTATGATCCTAACCAATGCATCTGGAACTTCCCTAGATGTTGTAGAAACCTGTTTTCATAAAGTAACACTAGGTATCCTCTCTGAAATTTCTTTTGCTTGATATGTCTCTCATGCCAAGATTTCTCGCATGCTTTCTAAACCCGTCTATGGAAAACTATGACAAAAAAATATTTCTTGTAAGGTTGGAACCTGAGAAACAACTGATCAACTTCTTGAAAAACCCTTTATGAATGATGATGGTCTTCCTATTGCTTCATTTTATTTTGGGCCATATGGAGGTTATCCTTTAGAGCCGCTAGAGTGGTTTTACAACCTTGTAGCATTGTATTAATTGATTTGACCTTGGATGTGCCAAGAAGATAGGTAATGGTTTTTGGTGGACTTTGGCCATACACCACTTCATATGGAGTTATTTTAGTAGTCATATGATATGAAGTATTGTACCACCATTCTTCCAAGGGATACCACTACACCCACTGGTGTTGTTTGTCTGAAGCAAACAAGAACAAGTAGATTTCGAAACATTTTTTGACTACTTCTGTTTGGACGTCATACTCGGGGTGAGAAGTTGTACTCATGTTTAGTTGGGTGCCTTGTGATTTAAATAAATCTTGCCAAAACGTGCTGGTGAAATTTGGTTTACGATAAGAGACAATAGAGGTTGGCATGCCATGTATCTTGAAAATATGATCAAGGAATACTTGTGATACGAGTGCAGGTGTGAAAGGGTGAGGTAAGGGACAAAAATGAGCATACTTGGAGAGGCGATCAACCACCACCATGATGACAGACTTGTTCCTAGCTTTAGGAAGGCCCACTATAAAATGCATGGAGATTTTTGTCCAAAAAGAAGATGGAACGGGTCAGGGTTGTAGGACACCTAGAGACTTGATCGTTTCACCTTTATTACATTGGCACACCTCACACTCTATGACAAATTGAAGTATATCCTTCTTCTTTCCTGCCCAAAAAAAAGAATGACAAGCACAAGCATATGTCTTTTGGAAGCCCAAATGACCCACTATAGCTGAGGCGTGAAACTCATTTAAGAGTCTAGGCTTGAGTGCTGAGGAGGGTGAGAGAACCAAGCGATCCTTATATCAGAGAATATTATCGTTCCAAGTGTATCCAGTGGGAGGATTAGGGTCATCTTGAAGACGCTGAATTAATTTGGAGGTAGTCGAGTGCGTTAGCCACTCTTGGTGCACTTCTTCAATCCAATCAAGGACCAATAAGGATAAAGAAAAGAGTGAGTCGTCCTCCTCATGTTGTCTTGACAATGCATTTTCTAATATGTTATCTTTTCCCTTTTGTATATGATTTCATAATCATAACCCAACATTTTTTTCAACCACTTATTTTGTTTTGGGGATGATAGTTGTTGCTCCAAAAACTATTTCTGGCTATGGTGATCTGTTTTAATCTGAAAATGACGTCCCAAAAGATATGGTCACTAGGTGTGCACTCGCATGGATAATGGTCATCATTTATTTTTCATACGTAGATCGGCCCATATTGTGACCACTCAAGACTTGGATAGTAAATGCCAAGGCTTAAACATCTTGGGTGAGCGTTGCACCTATACCTATGCCAAAAGTATATGATTCTACCACAAAGGTTTTGTTGAAGTCAGGAGCTGCTAGGAAAGAGGTATTGGACATGCCCTCTTTAATTCTGTGAAGGCTTGCTCAATAGTAGGTTTCCAATGAAAAGAATTATTCTTAAGGCGGTCAGTCAAGGGCTTAGAAATTTTTCCATAATGGTTGACAAATTTCCTGTAATATTCGGTGAGACTATGAAAACCCCTTAGGTGATTTAAGGTCATTGGGTGAGGCAATTCGTGCATAGATTGTATATTTGTGGGGTCCACTTTTACCCCATATATGTTGACAATGTGCCCTAAGTATTCCACTTCATTGGCACAAAATGAACATTTGGTTTTTTTGACAAACAATTGGTTTTCCTGCAACAAGTGAAGGAATTTTTCCTCATGAAGAACATGGTTATCTTAGGTGCGGCTATAAATGAAGATGTCATTAAATAAAACCAAGACAAAATTCTGAAGGTAAGGTTTCAATATCTTATTCATGAGACTTTGGAAGGTGGCTGGAGCATTGCAAAGGCCAAAAGGCATGACCAACTATTCATAATTTTCTGGTGTACTCAGGAGTAGAACAATTTGGTATATCAATAGCAAGGTCATCTGTAACAACATTCTCGAATTATAGCACAATCGGTTCAACACAATTAACATTATATCGCTCTTTTGAAAAATTAGTCTGAACTCCAACCGCAACAAATAAAATTTCCCTGGTTGCAACAAGGGCAGGTGTAAGATATGAGGAAACAAAAATATCATATCGAAAACCTATTCTTGGAGACTTCATTTAAGGCATAATACAAGTACAAATATTGTGTCCATTCTTCGAAAGTCCTACTCCAGTGTATCCCATCTTGCTTAGCACTCGGGACTCTATATATGTAGTGTGTTTTTCAAAACTAGGAGAAACAACACAATCATTATCCTTAATGCATAAATCAACAAAATATTTCTTAAAAATATCTTCATGGGGTAGAGAAGCGATGGGTGAGCCTCGTAACTTAAAAACACCAGTCTTCTTCTCAACATTGTTCTCAACATTCTATAGTCGAGGAAATTGTTCTTCAAGGTTCTATTTGTAGTATTACAAGACGTGAATAGTCTCTTTCTTCCTATTTAGCTGTACAAAAATGACATCATAATATTCTTTTAATTCCTAATATTCATCAAACAAATGGTTTTTATGTTCTTAAAGAGGAGCAACTTATTCATGAAGCTCATTGGTGAAGGCTTGTAAGTGGGAAACCTCACGAGTTAGCTGGGATATTTTTTTTCTCAGTTGGTTGACTTCCATGCCCAAGGAATTATTTGAATGAGGAAGATATTTCGCTTCTTCCTCCAAGTCTTCAAGAAGGTTTAAATTGTCCTGAAATTCATCTGCAAGAGTCTGGAAAAATATTTCAATGGTGTCCCCCATGAAAATAACCCTCTTAGTTTTCTTAGCAATAGGAGTATAGAACATATTTTCTTCAGTCTTCAATTGGTTTTTAAGTCATGTATGCTTTGCCTTCAAGGAAAAATTTTCTATATGATAAAGAATATTCAATTCTTTCTCAAGATCAACAACAAGATCGATTGTATTGCCAAAATCATCTACTAGATCGTGAAAAATGGTTTCTATTGTATTTTTCTGGGTCAAAACATTTCCTATATTTCTCATCAAACCACTACAAAAGGATGGTTTGAAAAATGGAAGCCTCATTTTCTAGTTGGGGATGGGTTGCCTCAAGTTCATTCTTCAAGTGTTGATTCTAATTCTGCAATTGTGTATTGACTTTCTACAATTCAATTACCTTTGCACAGAGTCATTTGTGAGATTCTTCCAAGGAAATGGCCTTTTTCTCACAAATATCTTGCAATTTATAAACCACCAAAACTTCATTTTCATCTATCATTCCCATCGTCAATAGTGACAAGAGCTAAGGAAACAAAGTGATTCCAAATCGATCACAATAACAAGGTTGACTTCACTAGTCAATTTATGCCAATTTGATCTTCTGGTAGGCTACCTCCAACAAGTAATTGACCTCTAGTGATATAGAGTCATTAATGAAGTACACATGCATTCGTCCATCCCACAAAGCTACCTGTAGATAGAGCTTAGTTATGGTGGGTGTCAATTCAATCATGTAGGGAAAGAAATTAATGAGTGAAGTTGCCAAACAATTTTTCTTAATCGAATTGAATAGGGAAAGGATACTCGTGAGAGCTACGGTATCTATGCACTCATTAAGTTAATCCATTAACCAAAAAATTATATGATGGAGAATTGAATTGATTTTCCCTAATGCAGTTGAGTCAAGGTTGATTCAAACCAAAATAAAGGATCCAGTACAGGTCGAGTCAACTCGATCCAGTTGAAAATAGAAGGTGTGTATATTGTGTTGAGCCAGGTCATTGGTTGAAAAATATGCTCAAGTCATGAGAGGCCAAGTGGATTGGCACAAGGGCTAGGGTACCAACGAACTAGGGCATCCACGCATGACTTTGGTCGATGGGATCAACTGCAGTTGAGGTAGGAAGAAAGAGAGTGATCTCTCGTTGAGTCCAACAAGGCATCATAAAGTCAAATGGATGGACACCAGGGTATGTAAGTGTAGTTGAGGGAGGTTGATTCGATGTCCAAACAATATCTAGTAGAATGCAATGTTAAGTTGATGAGTAAAAGGTTGTGTAGTAATTTTGATCGACTCTAAGTTTAGTAAATAAATGACTATGAACTTAGTCAAGTCAAGTTGATAGATTTTGGTTTATTGCATAGATCACGATCTATTCAAAATTAAAGCCTCCAATTTTCAAACAACGAATAAATTGGGAAAGTAAACTCAAGAAAACCTTAGCCGAATTTAAGAATCTCCAATAGATAAAAAAACATGACAATAAATTGAGTAGAAATCCATCATTATTAATCGAAGAAAACCATGTTAATGAAAAATCAATCCATATGGGAGAGTTTGGCAAATGATCGATAACCCATATCAAGCCATTGATAGTCCTTCACTCGAAAAGAACAAATTCAGGGGGGGAGGTTGTGAAATTGTTTTCCTCCAAGTTGAGTTGACGGGTGGGGTGTTGGAACATAGCAAACGCAATCCAACCATGTTTAACCATGGTCAAACATAATAAAACCTGGTTAAATTGTTATTAACCATAGTCAAACATGGATAACCATAGTAAATATGCCTTTGTACAATAGCTAAGACATTCTTCCATTATTTCTTCATCCAATTATTTGGAATGCCTTGACTCCAGTCTGGATTGTGTTGTTCTTCCATTAAAAACCAGTTGCACAGACCTGTAGGAAGTTTACCTTTCTTCCACCACCTTTCACCCTTTATAGGAAAATGACAATTTGTCTCAATTGAGTGATTTGTAACATAAATCAACACATATCCCACTTGAGTTTTAAATCGATCGAAATTGTGGGAAAATGACTTTGAAATTTCTTCATGGTCCCCCTGAATTTTGCAATAGAATTTAAACTAGTCCCCTTGTATAAATTACTCCATAATTTTTGGAAAATATTCTAGTAATTCGACCTTATCTAGTTCCAGTTGAATAAATCATCCTCCCTTTTTAGTCGTCATAATGTTATCTGCAAATATTGTGCACCCGCAAATGGTAGGTTTTCACTCCGGTCTTACGAGAATACCTACACAGAACAACTGATGCAAACAATTTTGGCTACAAATAAAAGTAAGGTACATTTCCTTGATTCAAAAATCTTTTTTTTAATTTGAAATAAAAAATTTGCATGCTTTTGAGTTGTGACCTAACAACTTGATTTACTGAAATGTCAGCAGAATCTGACCCATGTTATTGAATTCATGCATAGGATCAAGTAATCATTTAAATATGGAAAACATGAAAACCATAACTATTTTCACGATATTTGGCACGATTTTAGGTTTGCTGACATGATCCTTGGATTTGAAACATGTTTGAATAATGATTTCTCATGTGCTACAAGAATAGGAGTCTTCTAGTAGCAACCGTGTTTTGTGTTTTCTACCCAGATAAATGCCTTTATTTTCCATTAGTAAATAACCATTGTGATGTGACATGTATCTTTCCATGCATAATTTTAAACTATCCTATAAGAAACAAATCAAAACCAATTTAAAGAAAATAAAATCACACCAAAATGAGAGGTAAAAAGCTTAAAAGTTGCAATCAAATAAAGAAAAAAGGATCAGGAAAGGTTTTGATAGAACAAGCTAAAATTTAATAGCAGAAGGCGGTAAAAGGACAAGGGATTAACAGTAGTGATCTTCCTTGAACCATGCAACTGAGTTATATGCTTCTACTATATATGGATGTATGCATGACGTGTCCTGAATACACTGCCTAATGGTCTATGGTAAATATAAAAAACAATGTTATTATCTAACCCTTGCTTCTTATGCACAATATGCCACAAGTTCTGATATCTCATGACCAAGAATGCCTTATCCTTTTCTCCAAAAAATTATGCATCGTTCGACTCCATACATGTTTCTAATGAAAGTAAAATTACTAACCACATGTGCTGAAACTTGGTGCCTTTATCTTGTCCCTGTTCACAATCAATCAAGAACTAGTTGAGAAAAAATGTTTCCCAGCTCATCTCCACGCCCTTGACACACTTCTCAGGTACCTCTATTACTCTCACTACTACTTGGTCCTTATAACACTTCCTTAACAACTTAAAATCCAATACTTGTGTCACAAACCTCACGCTAGGGTCACATATGCTTGCTACATCCGAACGATATTGTCCTCTATACGTATGAAAATTCTCTCGCATTATCTCTAATAAATCCTTCTCATTCTTATTGTCTGAAAATAATAGTGAAGGGTCATCCCCTTCTAATGGTAGTCCAATAATGTGCACAATCAGATACGTGTCAAGGGAGAGCAACCTATTGAGCCATAAGTAACCTCCGTGCACGCAGCTCAACAACATCTTCACATAGAAGTTGATCTCTGTGCTCCTTCCAAAATGTGGCAAGTCGAATAAATTCAAGATGTCATCTTTATCCAACCCTTTCGCCCATGTCTGCAGCTCAATCAAGATCATCTCTATTTTTTCATTGATGTATTTCTTCAAATACTAGCTTGGCACTAGCTCTAGGAATTTCTTCTTGTCCATAATATCATGTTCTGTGTACATTATATTTGGTACTAAGCCTAACATATCTTGATCCATGATAACTCGAGGTGGGATTTATGGATCCATAAGAGGATTCCTAACATATTTGGACAACCTAACTGGATTCACTATATCCTTCCTTCATGGTATGCAATTTCTAGGAAATCTTGTCTCTGATGAGGATGCTCCCAAGGTGAGGATGCTCCCAAGGTCTCTTCAGCTACATTTACTATTGTTGGATGACTTCACTTTTTTTATGGTGCTGAGGCTAAAGTCACTTTTTCCTTGGGTGGTGCCATTTTTGTCTATAACTCTTCTATGAAACTAACTTCTTCAACTATGTTCTCCGTTCACTTGGCTCCATGCTCTCTACTTTCAATGCTCTCTATGGAAATGAAAATAATAATTTTTTCCCATTCGACCCTTGAATTTATTTCATCACATGGTTGCAAGCACTTTATGAACTCATTCGCATCTGAACTTACAGTATAAACTACTTGCCTTAGCATTCATTACTTTCCTTAATGCTTCATCAATTCTGTATCTTCGGTAGATTATACGTTATATTTTCCAACTGGTCGAAATATTCTTTTCAACCTTCATTTACGGCTATGCAATGCCACTACTCCAACTTCACATTCTCTCTTTATTGCATGTCCCTTCATGGATGGGCTTAAATTCTTTTCTTTCTTTCTTCATATGCATTTGTCGCATTCTAATCTTTCTTATTGCACATGTGTCCTCCCTTTTTACTTTGTCTCTGTGAAATTCTCTGGTTTAAATATTCGAACAATAATTATGTGCTTCCTTATGTTTCTTACCTATAATACTTTTTATTGATTTTCGCTTTTCTTGCTATAATATACTATAATACAAGTTTTATGGTACATGTTCTACACATTTTGGACTAGTGTGTGGAAGCATGGTTGTCCCTATATAGTTTCAACCGAATATCATTGACTAGTACTTCCATAACTTCTCCATCAAACTTCTCCAGCTGAAAAAAACCTTCTTCTATGATGAACCTTATCATGTATGCTCCTAACCAGTGCATCTGGAACTTCCATGGATGTTGTAGAAACCTATTGTCATAAAGTAACACTAGGTCTCCTATCTGAAATTTATTTTGCTTGATATGTCTCTCATGCCAAGCTTTCTCGCATGCTTTCTAAACCCGTTGATGGAAAACTGTGACAAAAAAATCTTTCCTGTAATCTTGAAACCTGAGAAACAAATGATCAACTTCCTAAAAACCCCTTTATGAATGATGACGGTCATCCTATTAATTCATTAAATCATGTGGAGGTTATCCTTTAGAGCTGCTAGAGTGGTTTTACGACCTTGTAGAATTGTATTAATATATTTGACCTTGGATGTGCCAGGAAGATAGGTAATGATTCTCGGTGGACTTTGGCAATACACCGCTTCATATGGGGTCATTTTAGTGGTCGTGTGATAGGAAGTATTGTGCCACCATTCTTCCAAGAGAATCCAATGCACCCACTGGTGTTGCTTGTCTGAAGAAAAAAAAAGTGGGTTTCCAAACATTTGTTGACTACTTTCGTATGGACTTCACACTAGGGGTGATAAGTTGTGTTGATGTTCAGTTGGGTGTCCTGCAATTTGAATAACTCTTGCCAAAATGTGCTGGTGAAATTTGGGTTACGATAAGAGACAATAGAGGTTGGCATGACCTGTATCTTGAAAATATGATCAAGGAAGACTTGTGCTATGAGTGCATGTGTGAACTGGTGAGGTAAGGGACAAAAATGAGAAGACTTGGAGAGGTGATCAACCACCACCATGATGACAGACTTTTTCCCGGATTTAGGAAGGCCCACTATAAAATCCATGGAGATTTTTGTCCTCAAAAAAGATGGAATGTGTAAGGTCTTTAGAATGCCTAGAGAATTGACCATTTCACCTTTATTACATTGGAACACCTCGCACTCTATGACAAATTGAAGTATATCCTTCTTCGTTCCTGCCCAAAAAAAATAATGACAAGCACAATTATATGTCTTTTGGAAGCCCAAATGACCCGCTATAGCTAAGGAGTGCAACTCATTTAAGAGTCTAGGCTTGAGTGATGAGTAGGGTGAGAGAACCAGGCAATCCTTATATCATAGAATATTATCCTTCCAAGTATATCTAGTGGGAGGATTAGGGTCATATTGAAGATGCTGAATTAATTTGGAGGTAGTTTGGTGCATTAACCACTCTTGGCCCACATATTCAATCCAATCAAGGACCAGTAAGGATAAATAAAGGATGGATTCGTCCTCCTCATGTTTTATGGACAATGCATTTTCTACTATGTTATCTTTTCCCTTTTGTAGATGATTTCATAATCATAACCCAAATTTTTTTTCATCCACTTATTTTGTTCAGGGGATGATATTCGTTGCTCCAAAAACTATTTCAGACTATGGTGATATGTTTTAATCTGAAAATGACGTCCCCAGATATATGGTCACCAGGTGTGCACCCACATGGAGAATGGTCACCATTTATTTTTCATACGTAGATCGGCCCATACTGTGACCACTAAATGCTTGGATAGTAAATGCCAAGGGTCGAACATTTTGGGTGAGCACTGCACCTGTACCGGTGCCAGAAGCATCTGATTCTACCACAAAGGTTTTGTTGAAGTCAAGAGTTGTTAGGAAAGGGGTACTGGACATGCCCTCTTTAATTCTGTGAATGCTTGCTCAGTAGTAGGTGTCCAATGAAATGCATTCTTCTTAAGGAGGCCAGTCAAGGGCTTAGAAATTTTTCCATAAAGGTTGAAAAATTTCTTGTAATAGTCTGTGAGACTAACAAAATCCCTTAGGTGCTTTAAGGTCATTGGGTGAGCCCATTCTTGCATAGATTGTATCTTTTTGGTGTCCACTTTTACCCCATCTCTGTTGACAATGTGCCCCAAGTATTCCACTTCATTGGCACCAAATGAACATTTGTTTTTTTTGACAAACATTTGGTTTTCCTGCAACAAGTGAAGGACTTTTTCCTCATGAAGAACATGGTTATCCAGGGTGTGGCTATAAATGAGGATGTCGTCAAAGAAAACCAAGACAAACTTCTGAAGGTAAGGTTTCAATAGCTTATTCATGAGACTTTGGAAGGTGGGTCGAGCATTGCAAAGGCCAAAACACATGACCAAGAATTCATAATGTCCCTCGTCAGTTCTAAAAGAATTATTTGAAATATCCGCCTCCTTCATTCGTATTTGGTGATAACCAGAGCAAATTTTTAATTTGGTGAATACACAGGCACCTTATAGTTCATCCAAAAAATCATCAATGACAAGAGTGTGACATTTATCTTTGATGGTCAGTTTATTTAGGACACATGCACCAAGTACCTTATTTATTTAAAACCATCGCCACTGGTGAATAATATGGTCTAGTACTAGGGAAAATTACGTTCACCTCTAGTAATTCTTGTACCATATTTTGTATTTCAGTTTTTCTGAGAAAAAGGATATATGTAGGGACAAACATTGGGGGGTTGAATACCCTGAAAGAGAGGGATTATATGATCATGCTCACCTATGGAAGGATGTAAGGCTGTAGGAATCTTAAATATCTTGGGGTAATTTTCCAAGATGAGTTGTAGGCTAGGAGGAACTACCTAAGAGACTTGTCCATTGACCTGGATGACACTAAACTGAGAAATCACACCATGGTGTCCTTTCTTCAAGATTTTTTCCATACTGTGAGAGCTGATGATTTTAGGAGAGCCCGCTTGGGGACCCCTGAGATTTTATGGGTGATATTCTTGGGTGAATCTCATATATAATTCTTGAGAATACATTGTGATCGACCCCAGAGTGCGAATCCATTGCATGCCTAATACAATATCACAACCACCCATGGAAATAGAGAACATGTGGGTTTTCATATGGTAATCACCCATTTGGAGTTTGGAATTCTCATAATACCCTCCACACTTCATATTACCACCATTAGTAATGAAGATTTGAAAATTAGAAACAGGGCGAAAAAATAAATGGATCTCATCAACGCATTTGCGATGAATAAAATTATGGGTGCTACACTATCAATAAACACCAAAACTGACCTATGTTTATTGTATCCCTTGATATTCAATGTCTGTGGGGCCAAAATACCTAAGAGTGCATTAAGCGAGATGAATGGGTCCATGGATTCCATCAGCGTGACAATTGGATCTTCCACATGATCACTTGGTTGAGCCATGTCTTGGTATGAAACCGTATCTGATGGGATTTCGTCATAGGAATAGGAAGTCGAGGCATCAATATGGAATAAATTTTGTTCTCTACATTTATGCACTGGTGTATACTTTTCATCATAATACTAGCAAAGGCCTTTCTTGTGACATTCCACCATTTCGACAGGAGAGAGTTTTTAGACCTTCAAAGTTTGATTCGGAGCAAGTGTAGCCCCTGGGAAAGGACGGGTGGTAAATGGGTCCTTCAGGGAGGGCGCCTAGAGGATGGTCTCTAATTCCCTGGCTAATTGAGATGCCTGAAACCAAGTAGTAAGATAATTCATGTTCACATGAGCCTTGATAGCTTCTCTTAGACCACTGATAAAAAATTCAAGGTAAAATTCATCAGATAAGCTCTCGGTATGGATAGCCAACTATTAAAACGTTGTGATGAAGTATGTGACAGATCTAGTTTGTTGCAACTTAGTGATTTGGCCAAAAAATTGTGATTCCTTGTCAAAGCAAGTACAAACTTCTTTAGAGAACATGTCCCAATTAAGAGGTCTTGGATAACATTTCTTATACCATTTCCACCACTTCCAATGTTCTTCATCCAAGTATAAAACCCCTACATGGATTTTGGTCTCATCATCTCGAATATCATGAAGGGATAAGTATTGTTCCATTTGAGAAACCCACCCGACTAGGTTTGAGCCATCAAATTTATGCATGCCAACTTTGGAAACCTTATTGCAAGAAGGTGGAGAACCCCAAGGTGAGCGGGAGGAATGAGTATGTTCACAATGAGAAGATTGAGGTTCTTCTAGTTTTGTCTCAACATTCTTACCTGTGAAGATTTTCACCAATTTGTTGAATTGTTTTTCAAGGGTTGTGGTGAATTCATTGTGGAGGGTAGCCATGTCGTTGTCAATTTATTGTTCAAGGTGGGACATTCTATCCTCCAAGGTTTCTTGGGACTGAGATAAATTGGTAGGAAAATTCCCAAAATTTCTTCTTTTGCTTATCCAACCACCCTAAAATATAAATTCCATACCCAATGTACAATGGGCTAGCACTATGTTCTATTGCCTTCGACTTACAGTCCCTTTTAAAATGCCCATATTCACTTCATTTAGAGAATATTGGCATCGACTAAACCGATGATTTATATCTACCCTTCGACTTATACTTTTTACTGAAGAATTTGCCTCTATCCCTGTCTATCGATCGACCTCTCACTACTAGAGAATATTTGGTTGATCCTTCCATGTTATTTCTTCTCATTTCTTCTGACATCAGAGAAGAAACCATGTTCTTAGTGCTAGTGTGTTTGTAATACTCCCAATAGCTACAACTAAGCTCTCCCAGGAGTCTGGCAAAGAACATAATAGGTTGATAGACTTCTCCTCATCAATGATATTTATATCCATAGACGATAATCGGATTAACATGGTGTTAAACACATTTAAATGCTCAGTCATTGAACTACCATCACTCATCCTCAGAAGATATGGTTTCATTCTGAGAAACAAATTATTTACCAAATATTTTGATTGGTATAGGCTTCCTAGCTTGTCCCAAAGTTTCTTGGCCAAATATTCACCTAAGACATTCAACAACACCCAATCTGCCAGACAAAGCCATATTGTACATCATGATTTTCTTTCGAGTTTATCCTATTCTTCCATTGACATGCTTGTCGGCTAGATACTTGGACAAACCGATGCCCATTGTTCTCGATCTACAAGATGATATTCCATTTTAAGCTTCCAAATATAAAATTTATGGCCATTGAATATTTCTATGTCTATTCTGTAATTGCTCACAATTATTTATCGCGATCTTTAAAATAATTTATGACTTACGACTCTCATTGTACCTAGGGTTTAGTTCTCAGATTCAATATTGGAAAATCAAGATCTGATATACTCTCCAAAGGATTATACCACTCTGATAACTCACTCTTCAAGGCAGACCTAAGCTTTGATATCATATGTAAGGAAATGCAAGACAATTCCACACTAGTCCTAGCAGAAGATAAGAGGAATTTAATCAAGAATGCAAATGATGCAAGAAATCACACAGTACACCGAGATTTTACCCTGGAAACCCTTAACTGAGAAAACCAACATACATTTTAGCATCCTTCCCTCTTTTTTTCTTATTCATTTAGAATAAATGGTTACATGTCTAACCTTCTTCCACACCTAAGACACAATCAACATCATACCTTCTTGCACATGCAATAAAAACCCTGTAGCCAATTCGTCTTACATATACATGACCAACAACCTACAACTACACATGCATTCACATGAATAAATGTATTATAGCATTAGCCTTTTTGGCCTTACAACACACATTTTTATAGGCATTACAACAGGAAAAACACTAAATATTGGCACCCAAAAAATGGTTACATATCTATGCATATCATTGGCTACAAATCCCACAAATCCCAGGATTCTATTACAATCGAATCCAAGTTAGGTTTACCAGTTGACTACCATTTGGCCTTCACTCGATCTCTAGTCGTTTGTCTCACACTCGCACTTTGACCTCTTGTCGGTTGACTTGTCGTCGATATCTTCGACTTCGACTTTAGCCAGTCGACTTCCTTGACCTTCGACTTAATTTCAATCTATCTCGACTTCAACCTACTTTAGATGTTTTCGATCTACCTCGACTAGAATTTCACTGCAAAGAATATAAGAACCCAACACTAGCCTATGCACACTTTTCACTGACTTTTGTGTGTGAATATTGCACAGTTTCATCGCTATCATTTATATCCGCACACATTTACTTCCACACAATAGAAAGAGTCAAAACAAAGATTCATGTATTCTATTCTTTCATTTTGAACCTTTTGTTCCACTCGGACAACTATAGCATCTTGCATTAAAGATGCCAAAATATTTATATTATTCTTCAAATGCATACTCAATGACTAAAGTAGAAATCAGTTGAAAATACGAAATATCAAGTCAATTAACTATTTTGAATATTAAACTTGACAACCTATATTTCAGATTTGTTCCAACTTTTGTAATTTTTTCTCCCTATAATAAATTCCAAACACTTTCATATATGCTAACCTAGTGTTCACTTCTTTATATTTCTTCCTGCATATGTTACCCCCCCATTCAACATTTAAGTTACTTAGTTAGTATGTTTTGATCCACATTGAACATTAATATTTAATTACTAAGGTTTACTTGAAAGTAAAAATTTAGTAAGATTTACTTTACATTGAACAATTTACCATCTTGCATATTTTTAAAAAAATTTATCCCAAATTTTTTTAGTCCAAACAAAGATTCAAACCGAAGATTTAATTATTTTATATTGTTTTTTTAAAGGTATATTATATCGAGCAACAATTGTAAAGCAAGGACATTAAATCCCACATCGTATAGTAGTAAATTTACATCGATGATCAAACTTATAAGTATAATGGATGGAGCATGGTCTTCTCCATGTGGGATTTTCCTTACATGAATCACTATTTTTTTGTTGGCCTATGACTTTTCCTTAGGGTATGGTTCCTAGTTATGTTTGTTGTAAGTTTGGCGCTATGGTGAAGCTACGGAACATTTGTTAAAATAATTAAAAAGTACCTAGGCAAGTGTTTCTCATCACCTAGGAGCCTAAGGGGTGAGAAAGTGCCCAATGTGGACCCTAGTCATTTAATTTGTGAGAGATAAATTAAAAGGTGACTTTTGGACTTAGGGAAAGTGGGTAACTTAAGTGATTTAATTCACACCCTTGATCTCATCTAATATCAATTGTTGGATGTTATTTGTCATCAACTTCCTCCATGAGGTGGACTAGGGTAGGAGGGCACACCCTTCTAGGGTTATTGTTTTCATTTTTGAGAGAGAAAAAAAGCAAGAGAGAACTAGAAAAAGAATGAAGTTGAGCAGACTAAGAGATGAGCTATTTTGTTGCTAAGGGAACACATTCCAAGGCTAGCATTGGCACGCAAATCAAGGAAAGAGTACGACATTAATAGCATGTCATATTGTATGGATTGAGCAGGTCATATAGCTTGAATACTGACAAAAAAATTGAGGCAGGGTACAGCATTCAGAGAAGACCATACTGTACGAATTTTTAAGGAGACCATATAGTCAAAACTTGCAAAGAAATCAAGGAAAAGGGTACATCAAGAGGAACAACCTGTATTGTATGGATTTTAATAGTATGTACTATTGTTTCTTGCTGCACAAAAATCGAGCAACATTGTTGTGTTATTTTCTGAGTTTTGGCACAGTTCCCAAGGCAACCGTACATGCATTTATTGCACAGATTTGTGTTGCAGAAGTTTGGCACATTTTTTTACATGGTTTCACAGTTAAAGGGGGCACATAAATCAAGGACTTGACCTATGCATTTGTATAAGAATTGTTTTTAAGAATTTCGAGGAGTTTGGCTCAGATTTTTGAAGAGGAAGCTTGGCATGGTTTTCGAGATAAGTTTGTATTAAATTTCTGAAATTATTTACTGCTGTAAAATACATTTTCTATGATCTTTGAAATAATAAAAACTTTTTCTCTTACTGGTTTTCCCCTTGTGGGTTTTTCTAGGGTCATTGTTAGACCAAAAATCCTTGTGCAAAAATTTTCTGAATATTGTGTTGTTGATATATTTTATTTTTTGCATTCAATGTTGTTCAAAATCCTCATGTTTTAGTTCTGAAATTTTGTTTACATGTTGAGTTTATTTGACTATCATAAAATTGGGTTTGGGCATTAAACATTGACAAAAATCAGCGAGACTTGAAATTGGGTGGGGTTTGAAATTTTACAAGGTATCAACGCTGAGTTAAAGAAAGGCATATTTTTATCAAGAAGTCAGAAAAGGGGGACAAAAGTAACTTCACCGGACATAAATTTGAATTTTTTATTTTTAGTAGAAAAGGTTCAATGGCTACCGGTTTGAGGGTTGAGGACATACTTGATGGGGTAGTAAACTTTGGTTCTTGGAAGGAGAGGATGATCTTGTTGTTGCAAGAAAATGAGTTATGGGATATTGTTGAGAACTCCACAACAAATCCAGTGAATGTACTCGTAGATGCTACTCTTCTAACATCATACAACAAGAAGAGTATCAAGGCTAAGAGAATGATCCTTGATGGCATCAAGGACCATTTTATTATGCATGTGAAAGGGAAGTTAAATTCCTATGAGATGTGGGATTCCTTAACGAAGTTGTACCAGATTACAAATGAAAACCGGAAGATGGTTTTGAGAGAAAAACTGAAAAGAATTAAAATGACCAAGGCTGAAAATGTGGTCACATATTTTACCAGGTTGATATAGGTGAGAGATGAAATTGGAGTTGTTGGGGAGTCCATTGCTGACAGTGAACTTGTGAGTAAAACATTGAATGGAGTTTCCAAACAATGGGTTGTTTTTGCTGAGGGCATTGTGGCTAGGGAGAACCTTCCCAAGTGGGAACATCTTTGGGATGATTTTGTTCAGGAGGAGAACTGGAGAGGTTATGTGCATGGAAGTTCATATACATGTCATGATGAGGAGAGTTTGGCTCTTGCTACCAAAAAAAAGAAGAAATTCAAAAAGGGTCCCAAGGGAGGAAACAAACCGAAGGTTGAAGGCAAGAAGGACATGAGAAAAGTCAAGTGCTTTTCATGTCACGTGTTTGGGCACTATGCAGGATAGTGTTCGAACAAGAAGAAGAAGCAGACAACAACTTCAGTAGAGGTGGATGAGTTCTCCACCAAGTTCGATAAGGAATTTTCCTTAGTGTTATGTCTTTCCACTGGAGCCACTCATTCCAGTGTGTGGTATATTGACAGTGGTGCCTCCCTCCATATGCCAGGTGTTCATGAGAATTTGACATATCTTACTCATATTGGTGATATTGAGGTAGTTATTGGAGATGATTGGTTGGTCAAGCTAGTTGGTAGTGGGACAATATCATTTCAGAGGGAGTCTCTACCTCCCATGTTGTTGAGAGAGGTCTTATATGTTCCTAGCTTGAAGAAGAACTTTATTTCAGTTTCTGCTATTGAGGAGAGTGGTTATGGGGTGTGTTAGCGACATTTCTTGTAATAAAGGAGGAGAGTGTAAAGAAGCGGGTGAAAACCCACTTACCCTAAGTTTGGGGTGCAAATGAGCCTATGGATAAGCAGCAAGAAGATCTAGGCGACAAAGATCCATGTGCCCTGATCCACGGTCAGCATCCGATTCCGGACCCCCCTTGCCTTTCTACCT
>JASDQU010240535.1:60322-82990 GCA_032191745.1 Picea mariana | reverse complement strand
TCACGTTGGTGTCGAGCTAGCACTCGATCATAAGTTTCACACACAATTCTTCAAAGGAGAAACTCATAACCCATCCTGCATTCATGATCTGGCGACGTATTTGCAGGTTTTGAAATGCTGCAACCACCATCATGATCAGCAGCATCAGCATAAAAATGACAACAAATTGCATTACGAGGGAAACTTAGATTCCACCCGTTCGTTTATAAGGCACATGTGTAGTGTCTTCGAGAAGCATAAAATATTATTTGACCCGGCCTCAATCTTTCTTCAGCTCTCTGGAAAACAGATTAGCTGGAGAATGCAAAACTTGTGGAGGAAATGAGAAAAATATCGGAAAGCAGGTTAAGAAGCCTGCCCGGGAATATTGTACAATAGTGGCATGGTGTACTTGTAACTTCTATGATGGTCTGGATGAATGGTAATATAAAGCGGCCCTTGAAATCTGAGACTGTAAGTCTTCATGTATATTCTTCATAGTGATAGAACTAGCACAACCACATGATTGTGGGTGATGAACTTCCAAAGACTTATTTAATTTACAAGCCTTAATTAGGGTTTACTTTAGAGTTTGGGTAGTAAAAAAGAAATAGTTATAGGGTTAAAATGAAGCAAGGGAACTTAACAATTAGATGTTTTATACATATTAATTTTTGTTAAGTAGGTAAATACGACAATGGTTGGTAATGACAGTAAAATATTAATTCTATTAAATAAATGTGAAAAAATAAACAAGGAAACTTAAGCATTCAAAAATGCAAGAAAGTTATGAAGATGAAATCTCATTCATTTATTTAGGAGGACTACTTAGAATATGCCAGCATCTTCAATTGCTGCTAGTCATAAGATTAGTTTTTATAATTAAAAGATCATTGATTGTGCCCATCTTCAATAGGTGATGGCTATTTTCTGTTGATTAAATTGCATTTCTGAATGCGTAAATGAATTCAAAATGCCCCTAAAGCACTCAAATTATACAAACTTAACCAGTAAAATTTGCAAATCCAACCATTCATCACAGAAATTCGGGCAAAATCAAATTAAAAAAATTAATTAAAAACTTAAAAAAAATATTTAGATTATACTAAATAACAGATCGATATTCGCGTTCCGAGCTTCCCATTTTTCGACCAACAAGCAGATACAAGTCGTGTCACGGTACTTCTGCTCTTCTTTAATCGCTCCTTGTCGGCACGCTATTACTGTTTTGGCTAGCTTCTCGTTGTGAAAAAGGCGACTTCACATTTTCCGGACTCGCACACAGACAAAATATATATTTTTTTCAATTTACCATGATGGTCATCATCCGGAAATTATTCTATTATATTCTATTCTATTCCAAATTCCTATCCCTGACGTGCATATAAGCCATCGAATTTAATTAATGTTGCAAGTTTAAAAATCCCGTATAGTTGGACTTTTTTATTTAATTAGTAAAGTCACCGAAAGCACTATCTTTAATGATTATATTAATCAATTAAAATTATAATAGATTACTAGCTTTTTAACTCCATCAGAGTTTGTAGCAAACCACGTTTAAATCGCCAAATGTTCCACCTTATACTTTTGGTTCATGAAACAAATTCTTAGCGTTACGCGATCCCTTCTAACCAGGCGAAAGTTGCCCAGCGATAATATCGAGCCATTTATATAAGTGTTACAAAACCTTCACTATTAACATGTTTTGTTCTTTTCAAATCTTTGAAGAACCAACCTACCTAGAGCTCAAGGAATGGCGTTTTGGTAAGTTTGGATAAATTCACTAAATAGCAACGTCTTTAGACCTTCGCTCGTAAGTGTGAGTCGTTTGCAATCTAGGAAAATGCGAATTGAGATGTGTTTAGGGACATGATGAGTCCATTGACAAAAGTGGAAGCTTTCCTTTTATATAAAGAAGTAAATATTTTTAAATCAATTATGATTCAAAAATTCATACACATAAGAGATTCTTCAATTATCATTAATTATCATTCAACAATTATGAAGCTTGATCTCCTTGCAGGAACTCAAACTAGAATGATCTTTTGAATTAAGGGAATCTTGAGGAATTTTCACTCTAAGTTATTCAAAGTGCTTAGATCCTTAAACATTGTACTATACTTTATGGAAAATAAGGAATTACCATGCATGTGGATTGGAAGGACAAGTACCATCACACATTAATACAAAATACAAATGAGGTGGCCCTTCTCAATATTCCTTCCTTGAAGTGACTGAAAAATCGAGGGTATGAGTTTGTTTGACCAAGGTAGGATTTTTATGGTTCTTCTTGGCATCATTTTCTTATCCAGTGTGGTTGCATATGCTTCACCCAAAGGCTCCATCATATCTTGGTGTTTTTGGTTCTCTTTAGTAGTTGATGCATCACCCACATGCTCCATCACATCTTGGTGTTTTTGGCTCTCTTTAGTAGTTGGTAGTGGTTTGGTCTGTCCCAGGATCAAGGTGTGGCGTTCAATTGGTTTTTTCCTTGGCTTTAACTCTACTTCATCTGGTTTGTAGGGTCATCGCCACAACAATCATTGTTCACTCTACAAAATTACTAATATTCAGATGGTTCAATGAAGGATTTCATTAGCAATTTCTCCCCTAAATAATAGAGTGTCTTCTCAGGTTAAAGTTGAGTTAGTAAAAAATGCAAAATTGAAAGCAAGGCTCGTAATGCAAAGAAAGCAAATTGAGAAACTCATTGTTGACCACAACATGCAAGATCAATTGATTTTGAGTCTAGGAGGGAACTATTGTTTAGTGATGTCTTTCCCAAACATTTGAGCTCAATTTTTCAAGGAAGGTGCTAATGCAGAATATACTCTTTAACAAAATCAAGGGAAAATGGAATATGAAAATGCAACTATGGAACCCAATGCCTTTCATTAAAAAAATAAGTTTCTTGTATTTTACAAAATAATACTTTTACTAGGGAAATTCATTAGGTTATATAGTTGCAAGCTTTTTTGTTTGGTTGAAAAATCGATTAAAACAACTTAGTTGGTTGGTGAACTCTTGACAATGTTGGTAATTTTTTAAGCCCTTGTCTCAAACATTATATCTTTTAATTGTGTTATCATGTTATATGTTGTGGCCATAGCTTTATTTTAATACAATTTATACCCATTTAGTTTTAAAAATATCTTGATGAAGTGAGATATATGTATATGTATAGAATTAATAGGTTCTTTATTATTGTTGTTGTTTTTCTCATTTGTTAAAATTATGCACACACTAACACATATATAGAACACATATATAAATGTCTAATGGGGAGTTTTGAGTAGTTAAGTGCGTTGATTTTTATTCAAGAAAAACCTCACAAGAGACAACCCAATTCTTATTTCTCTTGTGGATACCATATGAATGTTTTTAAATCAATGTCGTAGGCTCAAATCAAATAACTACAATCTTACAATCTTTCTTGTTTCTTTCCTTTGAACTTTATAATAAATATACTAGAATTTACTAAGAATCTTATTGAACTGAACCTTCATAAAGAGGTATATGTAATATTGTTAGAAAAATATGATCGTTGAGTAATACAATAAAACAAATAACAAATGTGGAAATAAAACACAGAAGATACACAACACAATAAAAACAAATATATATGTGGTTCAACTAGTGTGGGCTATGTCCACTAGAGATATATCCAGGTTCTTTCTTATATTATTATCCTGCAAATGAAGGGATACACCCTACAACATACTCGTTGTAACTTTCTCTTCTTTCTCTCACAATCTTCTCTCTCATAATACAATATTCATTCACAAACAAAGGCACAATACAATTTATTCATAAAAGAGGGTTTCCTTCTAGGGAAGAAAACTCTAACATAACTTCTATGGTTAGATATTCAACCTTATAATGAACACTCCAAATTGACTTCGAAATTACAATATTTTACAACACAATTTTCCCAAAAAATTCTCTTTGGGGTAGCTTCCCTCGAACTTCCACCAAAAGTGGGGTCCAAAATCCCCCCGTTGACCCCCGTGACGAGAGATGTGTGGGGAAAGCCCCACTGACACCCCCCATTAAGTAATGGGATCGAAACAAAACTAAAACAAAACCTATGAATCAAAAATATAATCAAACTCCACAACCAACAATTATCTTATTCCCATAGCAAAATGTACATTGGAAAAATAAAAAACTCAATCAAAACCAAGTTAAAAGTGCACAATAAAAATATAGAATGTAAAAGGATCAACACATTTTTCATCGCTGAACATTCTCACACCTCTACTTACCACAAATGTTTGGAGGATTCAAGAGCGCTAGCAAAAATCCCTCATCACTACTAAAGAAATGTAAGAAAGGTATTATAGATCGAGAGATTTGATAATAACATCAACATTGATGATGGTTTAAAATTGAAGGAAGAATGGAAACCTATTGTACATCATACAAAAATAAGTCATCCTCTTCATAACTTCTCAATACATGACTCATAACTTCTCAATACATGACTCAAGCCGATCTTAAACCTTGAGCTATTCACTGCTTGAATTATTTCATATTAATAACATTGAATTTGAGATAAGGAAAATTTATGAGACATTTTAGTTCTCGTGAGAATGGACCTGCTCTAAGGGTTCGAATGGTTAAGTTAAAAATTCTCTTCTTAACGTATATTTTCCATCATATATCAGCTATAGTCTTTATATAATCATAATCACAGGAACAATGAGGGTTTAGAACATTCCAACGAATTAAATTATAATTATCAAACCAAATAATTAATTATGAAGAAAGCCTATTTAACAAAAGTTTATGTACACCTTTAAATGGATCATCCCTATAGATTTGGTAGGGAAACATGTTCATATTTAATGCTGCACAACTATCTAATCTTTTTTTCAAGTAGATGGATTGTTGGTACACAATTTTTGACAACGCTCCTAATAACAATATGGATATTCCATTTTACTTCATTAAGAAGTTATATGTTGATTTTATCTTAAGGAAGCATGTAAACTATTTTGGCCACGAAGAGGTTTAGGGGTGAGATTTCTTAACCCATGTGATAAACCCTTACTAAATAATATCTTAGTCTATTTGTAAGTCTTTCTCCATTAACTATGTTGCTATTTGTTGGTGCTTTATTGAAATAAACCATTTTGGCCACGAAGAGTTTTAGGGGAGATATTTCTTAACCCATGTGATAAACCCTTACTAGATAATATCTTAGTCTATTTGTAAGTCTCTTTCCATTAACGATGTTATTTGTTGGTGCTTTATTGAAATAAACCATTTTGGCCACCAAGAGGTTTAGGGGAGAGATGTCTTAACCCATGTGATAAGCCCTTACTAGATAATATCTTAGTCTACCTGTAAGTGTTTGTCAATTATGGATGCTGTTATTCGTTGGTGTTTTATTAAAATATAGGTTCACACTCATGTCAACAATAATGAACCAAAAAGTATCGAACACTTTTAATGCTATACAATGTAAGGTCTCACCCAATATTTAGCTTAGGTTTGCATAGACAAATTCATATAATAGAAAGCCTAATATCTCATAAATCATGGAAAACATTTCATATATGCAAAAGGAAAAAAAACATATATCAACAAATTTTAATACACAAATTTTTTGAAGGGGACCCATCAATAGTCATTCCATTAATAATTTTGAATATTGTGCACAATACATACTTAAGCTCCCAATCTCCCTCTAGCATTATGAAAACCCACCCCAAAAGGGCCACTCTATCTAACCCATTACCGTCATCTTCATAAGTTACAATACTAAGTCACATATTATATTATTTCATATATACTACAATTAGGTATAAGAGTGAGAGTGCTACAATCGATTTAAAGAAGAGGCACAAGTTTCGCTACCTATTGACTTGATATTAACATGAAGGATACACTGGTCAATTGAAATGTCATATTTGTTTTCTCTATAAAAATGTAAAGTAAGGTGATAACATTCCCCAATCACTATCATTATCTTACCTCGAGGCACTTTGGTTCACCTAGGAAAAATATGGCATGACTAAGCGAATGTATTTTTTCATAATGGTAGTGAATGTGCTAAAGTTTTTGACTATGTTTAATTTTTTGTATTGAAGTGTGAAATTATTTGACTTTTTTTAAGTTGTTAAGATAGTTAGACAATTGGGAGTTAGTTAATATCAACTTGATCTAATACTACTTTAGGTAAACTTCATTTCTTTAGTGTGTTTTTGTAGCTAATAAATTTGATGATCATGATTAAACATGGTATGATGATCTGTCTTCTCCTCAATATTAACTACACTTGAATTAACACTTGATTGGACCATGGTGTCTATTTAAAGAGCATAGTAGGTCATTTTCGATTGATCTATTGTGAGATATGTTCATCTAATTTATTCATTTTTTACATTCATATATTTTCTTAAGTGACCATATCAAAAGTGGTTGTAGTTTTCCCCACTACTAAACCCAACAATTTAAAATTTTCTTGATACCAATTAAATCAAATGTATGCATTCTAAAACTACTCATGCGTCTAAAAACACTTTTAAAACATGAATCACAACAAAATTAACATTCATACAACAACATATAAGTATTTAAAACACAAAGTAAACACACAACAATTAAAACCCAGAATAATCTGCAATGCATTGAAAATTTAACATGCATTTAGCAACATTGTGAATTGCATTCAAATATACATACACACAAAAAAATATAATTCACTCAAGAATATAGTGTATGCACAAAACAAAAAAACCCATAATTAAAAACAATGTAACAGAGACAAACACTTATCTTTTTAATCGAATGTGCACTTGACTGCAAGGGAGAAAAATTCCACCCAACCATATATTTGATTCTCCAAATATTAGTAAAAAATCACCCTCAATATAGTGCTACAAATCCACAAGAAAAGGTTGTCTCTCGTTCCACTCACATCCCACCACCACCCACATTAAGTTATTTTTTACCACAACTATGTCAATCTTCTAGCTCTCTTCCCCTCAGCCTGCACACCCTAATGCAGGGGATCCCTCTTCACTGCACACAATTCCTCAGGGCCTCCCACTTCCCTCCAAGGACTTAGCATATGTTGGCTAGGAATATCACTCGTTGGGGACTCTAGAGATGTTAGTTGCAACATGAAAACCCACAACAACAAGCTCATTTCTCTACGGTAATTCCTCACATAATTATCACTCTACAATCCTAATCACCTACTTCTTTAAGAATTTACAGATTCAACAAGCTTCCACACATGCCCACTATGGTTTCCTTTCACATCCAACACTCTGTTCTCTCTTGTTGTCCCAAAACTAAATGTGAAAACTGCTCTCTTTTTGCGTACAATTTTTTTAACTATAAAAACAAACTACCCTCTTTTCCCATACAAATTTCCTTTTCTCCCATGCATGTTGACTCTCCCAATTCCTAATGTTGATTTATTCATCCCCCATGTTCTCATTAACTCTGTGAAGTGATTTTTCACACCCACCCTCTTATATGTGTTTAATAATTTGGGGCTTCGATACACTCAAGTGGAAATTAGACAGTTTATACACAATGATAATTCTATAAAGTGAGTTGAGATTAATTCCCATGAATAATTCCCCCTTGGGCCCCCTCCTAGACCCTCCCCTGTCTTGTGGAAACTTAGCTCCATTACTCCATTTATCTCCATTTCAAACCCATGATACATTTATTTTATTATTTTTGATATACAATATTTACATATTACATCATCAGGCTCATGAACATATATCATATTTACATTATACATCGCTAAACCAAAAATTAAGAATAAAAATGTTACAGGGGGCATAGAAGGATCCCCTCTTTTAAGGTTTTAACTCCCTAAACAATGATGTAAAAATCATTGATATATGTGTATAGATATTTGTCTTAAGGTGTTCAACCCTCTTACATAAAGCTTGTTTTCCGAACATGGTATTAAATAACTTCTAAAACACATACTCCTTCGTTGACTAAGATTGATTTCTAGTTTTAATGCATGAAACAAAACAAATATGTTTTTCTACATTCCCAGGCTTATATGAGAAGATGGATAGTGTTTGAGATTGTTTTGGAAAAGTGAAATTTCTCAATACATCGAGAATGATATAACACTTTGTATTTCAACTAAAGAGATTTTTATTTTCCTATGATACAAACATTTTTGTTAGACCTCGGGGTGTAGAGATTGTTTTAAAGTTTTTTTTCTCGTTTATGCTAGTTACTTTTTAATTTCAGCTTTGTTTGTTTATATTACCAGGTTACCTCTTTTTTTATATGTGTTTTCACTTTTCCCTATGCCTTGTGCAATATTGGTAAAGGTCTTTATGATCTGCATATGCTATTTTCTTTGTGCATTGAGAGATCTTGGAAAATAAAAAGAAGGAAGAAAAGTTGCATTTAATGGGTGAATTAACTGAAATCTAAATTTGAGCATACAAAGGTGTGATTTTTTTTCAAATTGAAAAAAAAATAAAAATTGTGTGGTAGTGTATTTGATTTTTTATGTGCAAAAAACCTAAGGGTTTTTGGGGAAAACACACACTTCTAGGAGAGGGAAGGGTAGAAAAAAAAAATATTTTACTTATTTCTAACATTTGATATAATTTTGTTTAGACACACTCGATGAGAAGTTACTTGTACTAAATAGACACATTAAATTCAAGCCAACTTTTAATTTACTTTCATAATTTTACTACATGCAACTTAAGGTATAAAATGACTCAATTGTAAAAATAAATATTGATTATGTTACAAAAGTGAATGACTTAAAGGAGAGAATTTTTTTACTAGATTGTACAAATTTGACAACTTTGGGCCATCATATCCTCGCCTAGTTTTTATTTTTCATAACAATGACACAAACACACTTTGAAATGAACAATTTGTAATATAAAATATCCCTCATTTTAGTAGCTATGTAAACATAATATGGTATACTTCCCTCCTCTTGATTCTTGTAGAGATGGTGTTTTGTTTCAGATGTGTTCTTAGAAAACATCATTGAGATAATGTTGACAAACATTCCTCTCTTAGCACATATAAACCCTCTTAGAGCTTTCCATAGTGATTTATTTTTCCTGGTTTTTTATACTTCTTTCTTTGATTTCAAGTAATTCTTAACCTTGATTGTTGACTTATCCAAACACACTTGGGTTTATTTCATAATACTTAAGTGCTAATTTTTTTACATGTTTTTGGCCTACATGGCCCTTGTAGGAAAATAAATTAGATATCAACTTCAAAATTTAAGAGTAGATAATGGTGACATATGTTAACAACAAGTTTAAAACTTAATTCACAAAATAGGGAATATATATGCAACACATTATTCCATACATACTATAATAAAATGGTTTTATCGAGATGAAGAAAATCACACATAATGAAGGGAAAATTGTGTGACCGAGTCTAAAGAATTAAGTCATTATTTTTTCATATAATCCATTTATAATGTAAATTACATACTTAATATCACTCCCACAAAGTATTTAAAATATATAACATTAGAAGCACATAGTAACATTAAATTATATGTATACCACTTCTATATGTTTGGTAGTGAATCCTTGGCTCATATCCTAATGAGAAAAGAAAAGAAGTAGATCCTAATTGCGAGAATTGAATTTTTTTTTTCTACACAAAGACTTGTTTGAGCTAATTCAGTATAAGTTATTTTTAGGAGAGATGTAAGTTTGATGAAGGTCCCTTTCCTTATGTGTCTTATGGTTTCTTATTATATAGACTATAGTAATGAGGACATAAATATAGATCTACCTTATCTCCCTCCTCCAATTGAGTCCATTGAATCTGAACCTACGCGAACATCATATCTTCCTAGATGGGTCCATATAGCAAGAGAAGAAACTTGTGATCTTGTTGGTGATCCTTTTGATGAGTGTTGTACATGTTTGCTATTCTAATGAGCCTCCTCTCATTTGGCTCAAGTTTGAGAGACTCATGATACAAAAAAAATTGTATAAGCTTATGGCCAATTGGTTAGGGATGTACTAGTGAATGATGGATATCATTTCTTAACCGAAAATGATACGTACAATCTTGTATCTCTTTTAAAAGAAAGAAAAATTTTCATATGTAAATGGCTATATATGATTAGGTATACATTAGATGAAAGTGTCGATAGACATAATACCTAGTTAGTTACCAAAGGTTTTTCCCAAGTAGAGGAGATTGAGTGTACTAGAACCTTTTCTCTTATAGTTAAAATGAATTCAATTTTCCTTTCTCTAGCCCTAGTAAAATCATACAAATGGGACACGCTGGAAATATTGTTGTCATTTATGTAAAATATAGGGGAACCTAAATATGTCCAAGTTAAATATTAGAAGCCTACAAATGTCTAAGATAAATATTTCAAGATGGAGATTGTTGATCATATTACTTTTGTATTTTTTATGATCAGTTTGATACCTTACCTTTGAAGAAATTTTTACCCTACATACGTATTTCAAATAGGATCGCATGTTATATGGTTGTAGATGTTATTCCGATACCTTTCCAACAGTATATGGAATTCCATATCACTCCCTAGGAATGCAAAGATATGCAATTTTTTCATCCGACAAGCCAACCAGAAAATCGAGGTCGTTTCAGTAAATATTTACAGGTCGACCTTGAAAGTGGGGAAAAAATTACTATAAATATAAGATATATTTCTACATTTGTAGTCTAACCAAGCAAAAGATCAATTATGACCTGCACATAAGTGATCTAAGGTGCACTAAAGGTGTTGGGGTGTCTTTTTGGGATCTATAGGTGTGCAAGAGAAGTCTAAGGGATTTTCTTTGCATCTTTCTTGTTCTCAATATGCACTATTATGATGTTTTCATGTTGCTTTCATTGTTATTCTTATGTTCATGCTATTCTGAGGTTGTGATGTTTCCATCACTGTGATACTATCATATGCACTATTCAGATGTTTTGATGTTGTTGTCACTATGATGTTTTCTTATGCGCTATTCTAAGGTTGTGATTTTTCCATGAGGGATTATATAATGGAATGTTAATATGAGGATGGCTAGGTAATGGAGGCTACAGGTGACTAGGTTTTGAAGGATTTTTTTTTTAATGAGTCATCAAGGTGAAGTCAAAATTACTCTATGTATGAAGATCTTAGATTGACGTGTATGCATATCTTGTTGAGTTGGTGCTCAGGTGAGGGGATTGTTGTCTACAATAGGTTGGTTCTTACAAATATTGTAATAGTAGGTTTGTTCCTATAGGTGTTTCTAAGTTGGTCATTAGTTTAGGAGATTAGTGTCTCTATTAGGTTGGTTCCTACATCTTGTTGAGTTGGTGCTTAATTAAGGAGATTAGATTTTCTAGTAGGTTGGTTCCTACAATATTTGTAACAATAGTGTTGAGTATTTTAATCACCTCCTTAATTTATCAAGAAGACAGTTAGAAAGAATATGCATTTAATTATCAATCCCGAGATTGTATGGAAATTGTGAACTATTGTGCCCTATATATGCAGGAACAACTATTTTTCTATGTGTTGTAGTCATAGTATCAATGATTACTTTTGTTGTTAGAATATAGACAATTCTCAAGATATAGAAATGATCTATTGAAATCCACACTTGGAGTAATTGAAAGAACATGTTTCCAAAAAAATAAATTTCACACTTGTAGGAAAGTAAATGTCACGTGTTTCAAAAAGGAGATAAACATGCTAAAAAAAGAATCACATCAGCTGCATGTACTAGGAGTATAATTCAACTATATCCCAAAGCATTTCCACCATTCTAATTCTAGGAACACACACTTTCTTTAAAAGAAACACACAAGTTGCATAGGTATCAAGAGTATGACTCAACTGTCTCCTGAAGAAACCCCAACTATGTGCAATAAAATTGATTGCAGAATTGAAACTCTAAATTACTCTTATAGAAATTGAAATTCATGGCACACTTGTTGAAAATAAATCACACACAGTGAAATAAAATTGATTAAATACTTGTTGGAAAATAAATTAATTGATTCCTCTAAATCATAACATAATCCTTGCCAAGGTGATCCATGTCATTACCGAGACCAAAAAGTGTACTCATTTTTTAAAGCATAGTTATTCAAAATCATAAAATAATGAAACCCAATCTAAGAAACAAATAAACAAATGAAATATTACATGAATATTTAATTTCATAAATATATATACACATATCCTTGCATTTGTAATCAAATTACATGGACAAATTGAATCAAGAAACTAGTTATTTAATTAAATATAATAAATCCTATGTGAATTTATAATGAAATTACACAACAAGAAATTAAAAAACCCATCTAAGCTACACGACACTCCATATCAACATAAATTAATTAAATTAATTAAGCTAATAAAAAAAAATCAATCTATTACAAATATGAAAAGGAAATAAATAAAATTAATTAAATCACATACTACATAAATTATAAAAAATAAAATTAAAATAAGAACTCAATGAATTATTACATTTTCATTTGGGAATTAGTGGAGTAACAACAATGTTATAGCTGCTATAGTGGAGTAATATCAAATTTGAAAATTTGGATTTTTTTGAAAAAAGTAATCCATATTGTTAATATTTTTGGTGAGTGTGTTATCATACTTTAATGCCCCTCTCTACTAAAAATCACATCAACCCAATTCACATATATTGAGATATAAAAAAATAACCCATTACATGAGTTGGAGCAAGTGTTGTAGGAGTAGCAACAAAAATTTTAAGCCATTTTCTCACAAAATGCAAACTTTGTTTTTGTGAAAATTTTCAAGCATTCTTGTCTTATTTTCTTGTTTCTCCTCACCAAAATTAATTAAATCACATACTACATAAATTATAAAAATAAAATTAAAATAAGAACTCAATGAATTATTACATTTTCATTTGGGAATTAGTGGAGTAACAACAATGTTATAGCTGCTATAGTGGAGTAATATCAAATTTGAAAATTTGGATTTTTTTTTGMAAAAAGTAATCCATATTGTTAATATTTTTGGTGAGTGTGTTATCATACTTTAATGCCCCTCTCTACTAAAAATCACATCAACCCAATTCACATATATTGAGATATAAAAAAATAACCCATTACATGAGTTGGAGCAAGTGTTGTAGGAGTAGCAACAAAAATTTTAAGCCATTTTCTCACAAAATGCAAACTTTGTTTTTGTGAAAATTTTCAAGCATTCTTGTCTTATTTTCTTGTTTCTCCTCACCAAAAGTCATGACCATCTGATCCATACATATCAAGATATAAACAAATCAATTTATGCACAGTAACAACAACAATGTGATAATATGAGTAACAACAATAGTGTTATAATAGGAGTAACAAAAGCAATGTTATGACAACAGTAACAACAGTAAATGACATGGTGATATTTTGTGACCTATTGTTGGTTCTTCTATAACCGCAACAAGACTTCCTATTGTTCGTTCTTGCGTAACAATAATAGGTATTTCTGATGTCATTAATGTTGAAAACTATTGTTGTCCACTGAAAAATGAAAAAATGTTGTTCTATGTACCCACACTCAAGGATGGAGACATATTTTTATATAGGAATGGATTATATAGAAACTTGTTTTGTTGTAGGTTCTTGTGGGGAAACCTATTCCTCTCTAGCTGATTATTTTTCCTCTCCAAACTTAAAACTTTTCTATCAAATGGAAGGCCAAGAAAAAACTGTTGTTCCAAGTAAGAAATGTGCAACAATCCAGTCCCCAAACTAAATATATTTCATGTCCTCGTGAAAAAAAATCCTACAGATGGGCCATCTACTTGGATATGCCTCTCAAAACCATATTTTAATGTAGTGTCCCTAGAAATTCTCATGGAACATGCAAGAGAGATAGGGTATTGGAAAATGTTGTTTGTCCCTTTCAACTACTTATTTATGTTGTTAGTTCTTGTGGACCAATAAAAATACCTTATTTTTCTTTTATTGTTGGTTCTTGTTTGGGAGAAACAAGGTCCTTTACTATTGGTTCTTCAATGGCATAAACAAAGACTTATTTTCCATTATTCTTGGTTCTTGTGTGGTAGCAGCAAGGGATTCTATTATTGATCCTTGTGGAGCAATAATAGGGCAGCTCGTAATCCTTATCATGCATGGATATTGTAGTGGATTTGAAGAAGTATAGTGAGGGAATGTTTTGGGATGTACATATGATACTACACCCCCCCGAAACTAAAGATATTTCCCACCCTTGAGAAATGGAAAAATATGAGAAAGTAGGACAAAGACCTAAGTGATTTTCGAAATACAAATCCATAGTATCCAATGAATCATGATTAAATAAAAGAGAAAGAAGAATACTTTCATCTACCTATGAATTCCATAATGGTTGTTGTAGCATCCTAATTTGATATGGTCCACAATGATGTAGAAAATTTGCAAGGAAGTGAAGTGTGGATCTTGGAAAATGTAGCACAATGTAGATATGAAACAAACTTCTGATGTAGTAATGAATCTTGGAAATATTTATTCATCTTGGAGAACATTGATCATAGAGAAACACGTGTATGATATCCTGATATGGTCCACAAGAATGAGGAAGGTGGATTTTAGAACTTTGGAGCACAATATGAGTTGTAGACTGATATCTGGAACAACCTTTTGATGGAGAGTAAAACTTGGGAATATTTATTCAGAGAGAAAATGGAACCTGAAAATCAACTTTTATTCATTATTTTCAAACCTTGTCCATCAACAAGTTGGTTTTCAAAAAAGGTATATCTAACTGCGCCAAGAGGGTTTTCATAGTAAAAAAAAATTATTCTCGAGGAATGTCTGCCAACAAGATTTTTTTCAACCATTCCAAGGTATGATGGTGGGTGAGATACATTTTCACCATCAAATTTATTAAGGAAGGGAATGGGATAATAGGGTGATTCAACATTGTAAGCGATCCAAGTCACTTTAATGCATGGGTTAGGGATGGGTGAAGAAGAAATTAGGAAATGATGGTGTTGAAGCTATGGCTTGATCGTAGTGGAAAATTTTAATCTTCAAGGGAAACTGCATAAAAAAGGAATGATCTTCATCATGCAATTATTCCAAAATGGGAAGGTGGAAATGCATAAGCATATCATGGTACTAATAAATGAGCACAATAAATACTACATCTTATGAAAGGATTCATTTACAACAAGGATGTGGGAAATAAGGTGACATGTCTTGATTCTAGGTAATTGGCCTTCTCTTTATCTTAAAATAAATTATCCATTTGTATTGTTATTCGATCCATCTGCAAATTGGATGAAAAAGTTGGGGAAGTGGTGCATAAATAAGGCAAGAGTAGCAACATCATGTAGTAGTATTGTAACAACAACATGTAGCAACATGTAAGGACATTGTAACAACATCATGTAGCAACATCTAGTGGCACTGTAATAGCATAATTATAGACAACGATATGATCATAAATGGATATGAAGGATGTCTGGAGGGTATGCCTCTTTTGTATGGAAATTTTTCTTCAATAATCACCTGTGCATGAATTGACTCCCTTATTATTTCTAGGACCTGCAAGAAACATTGACACTTACCTACAATAAAACACAATATTGTGGAGGAAGAGAGGTGAATAGTCTCTCTTCATCTAAGAAATATACAAAAAAGTGAGAAATAATGCTCATAAAAACAAATTCGAGGTAGAATAAGAAAAGAAAAATTCACCTTTTTTACTTGCTAAGGAGTGCTAGCAAGGTAGACTTCGAGTGGTGTTTTGTTGATAAATATTCATTCAAGTACCGTTAGGAGTGATTCCAAATCCAAATGAGATTATAAGTTAGGGAATTAACCTCCCTAACCCCTCACGTAGGTAGAATAATATATTTTACATGTAATAAAGGCCAATACTAATAAGGCCTAGTAATAAGGAAGAATAAGTCAAATATAAGAAGACCTAATAGAGGCTTCTTCTCCTAGAAGACATTCCTCTAGATTTTTCTTTTGGTAGATAGATTTAGTATAAATAGGATTCGACGGTACGAGAATTTTTGTCTTCAGAATTATTGTAATAGAGCGTTGCTCTATTGGAGGTTCCCCCCTCAAAGAGGCAAGAAAACATTGTTTCCTATCAGTGAAGGTATTATTTTGGTGTTGTGGTTTCATCTATTATGTTGTTCCATTGTTATTCTTTGCAATATTTTTGTTTTAATATATTATAATAGATATGGTACCATACAGGTGGTATCAGAGCAGTTTCCTTGGCAGAAAATTGTTGGTTGTTTTTTCTCCAGGGTAGAGACGTTCTGACATCTTAAAGCTACATAGATCTGTCGTATAGTGCATAAATACGTAGTTGAGGAAGCATACACGTAGGAACTACAAGTGGTACTTAAGTACCAATTGTTGGCCACCCTTGTAACCCTTGTTGGTACCCATTTAAGTAGTAGTGCATCAGACAACACTTATATACAGATCAACCTAGATATCTTGAATCCCTCCATAGATAAACCAATTGACCACCTGGTTGCTATAGTTCCATTAAGAAAAACACTCAAAAAGATACTCTCTATTACCTGGGTAATCAGGTAGTATGGCTAAGGGAATGATCTATCATCCTTAGTTGGTGCTCTGATATATTGGTTCGAGTACTAATGTTGGACCCTACATGTATATCAGAGAGATATAACACATGGAAAACCCTTGTCTGTAGAAACCATGAATACCTTAACCCTTGCGATAGAAGCATAACATACAATATCTATTTCCATGAAACCTTACCACCCGCATTCTGATTTCTAAATTACTACATATTTGTTCCTGTTAAGAATTTGAGCATTTCAACGCTGCAATATTCTTTAGCTCGGAGTATAATTTCACAGGAGTAAAAAAAATAAAAAAATTATGGATCTTGATGGCACCATTATTTGATCCCTATCTCATTGGATTCCTCTCTTCACCCTAATTGTAGTCATACCTATCATCTTTCAACAAAAAAAATTATCGCGGAACTGAACCTCTTCCGACCCCCTTATTTTGGCCTTACACCATTGGATTCCCCTCGTCACCCTGATCATCATGATACGCTTCACCCATAAACCCTTTTCTATGTGGTCCCACCCATCCGTTTCCATTTTCCCCCTTCATCATGGCCCACACCCATATTCAATACTTGGAAGCTCGCTTCAATTCCTTGTCCTTTTCTTTCACAATGACCCAGCATGAAGTGCGGTAGCTCAGTGCCAATATTTCCACCATCAATAAAAACATGCATTCCTCCATAGATGAAAAAATGGAAACCATGAAACAAGACCTCTCTAATTAGCTTGCATCCTTCACTAGAATGATCTACGCCAAGTTGAATATCCATGGAGACCTTACCTCCTCTGACCCACCTTTGCACCTAGAAGGTGAAACTTCCGACAATTCCCATACTTTTCAGCCCCATCACTTTCAGTGTGACCTACGCCTTCTATGTGTGGATGCGAACACATTTGATGGCTCAGATCCCAATAGTTGGTTAAGTCAAATTGAACATTGTTTCTCTTTGTGCAACATTACAAACGCATTGTCCAAACTCTAGTGTGGCATTGTCTATCTAGATCAAGAATGTTGGAAATGGTGGCAATGGATAAAAAATTCCCTCCAATGGTATGTGGCTTGGACACACTTTGTTGTAGATATTTATGAATGCTTTGAAACTGACACCAACCATTTAGGTCGTTTGAAAAAATTTAAAACAATATGGCACAATGGAAGACTTTATAGCTTCTTTTGAGCAATGAGATTTCTGCACATAGGGCATGTCTGATGTTTTTTTTCGAGAATGTTTCATCAGTTCCGCCAAGGATGATATTTCTGCCCATATCCTTATGGCTCACCCTCAAAGTTGGGTGGAACCTACTAAAAGAGATAAGGAATCAAAAAAAGTTGTCTCTTATCAATCCATAAAACCCTATTTTATTCCTTGCCCTAAATCAATCACTCCCACTCCTCCTGCTACTCCACTAAAGATCTAGAAATTGACTTGGGCAGAAATGGTTGAACGTCAACTCAAGGGCCTTTGTTATAATTGTGATGACAAATATTTTCACAGCTTCATATCTCTGAAAATGCCTCTGATGTTGATGTTGAATATGATATTGAATCTGATGTTGAATCCAATAAACCATTAGGCCAAACTATAGGTCTTTCCAGTAACCTATATGACCTCTCCTTGTGAAAACCAAGAACTATTGACGTGTATGGAGAAACTTCTCTTGAATACACAAGTACCTGGCCATTCTCAAATGCAACTACATAGCCTTCATCTTCAAATGTTGCAACTAAGAGTAGGTTTACCTTTAAATGTGGATCATATAACATATGTTCTATTGCTACAAATCCTTTTGACTCAAGTTGGAATCTTACATATCCATACCCTTTTATTGGTTGTCTGGTGTTATTTCCAGATCCTGCATAGCAATCTATGTTGGAATTTGAGAAAGTTAGAAATATTGATCTCATCACAGTCATGTGGCGAGATGAGCCACTATACATGAACCATTCCTCAATGTCTTCATGTATTAATTTTCCAAGACCAACCATTAAGAAGTATTATTTCTCAAATCTTTTAGTAATATCATTAACTTCATATGTTTCTTGTCTTCTTGCAAGTGCCTTTACATATTTTTTATTCTGGTTTAGACATAAGTGTGGGTAAAGTGTCCAACACTTGTCAATTTGATGTCCACTCTTACCACAATAAGATCACAGGGTCTTGTTCCCATCTTGGAACGATGATCCATTTTTATCATTCCCTATTTTCCTTTTCTTTGAAAAATGACCTTTACCTTTATCATTCTCTTTGGAGGGATTATCTTGATAAGACTATATTCTTTGAAATTTTTTCACATCATGGTTACCATTTCAATCTTAAAGCACATGGATACATAGAAAATTTACCAATATTATTAGTGCAAAATGAATTCATTTCCCCTTTAACATGCATATATTTCTCTAGAGATGTCTTACACATGTTACCTTTCTCTGGACTAGAAGGCAAGAGTAAATTATTATGAAGGAATTATTCATTTGAAGTTCTCCTTGCTTCAGATATCTTTGAGTATTCTCCATCTTGACAGGAAAAAGAATAGTATGAGGAATCATATTTCTCAATCACAACTTTTGAAATAGGTAGTCCTTTTTCTATCAGAGACTTTACATTCTCATCCTCCCAATATTCATGGATTGAAGTTGATGGTGCCAACAATTTATTTATTATCTACAAATTTCTTTCCAATTCATGAAAAATAACCTTATGGAATTCCTCGTGACATTTCAGTCAATCTTGTAGCCTATGCTTCTCTTCCTCAGTAACTTGCAACTACATCCTTAACTCATAATTTCCTTATGGATCTGTTGATTAATGTTCTTTTGTAGCATCAACTTCATGATCCTTTTACTCATATTGTCCTCTTGATAAGAACCTTCAAAATATTCACCAATTGAACTCTTGGATCTCATAACATCAACAACTCACAAAATCATGTCAAAAATAGATCTGATACCACTTGATCTAAAAATACTTAGATACCAATTATTGATAAAAAATATACATATAGCATCTAACTTGATTCAAAATTAATTCCTGGTCATATTGAGGTGATATGCAAAAAAATGATGATGTGCTCCTTCACCAAAAAATCATAAACTGGTGATTAATTTGCATATTATTTAGATGACACAACAAAAAATAAAAGAACTCAAATTACACATATCAATGCCATCATTCACTTCATATTCAAGTCTCTTTAGATAGTGTGATAGTTCTCCATTATCTCAAAACACCAAATTACATTACAACATGGGCTTACAAAAACAAAATTTAATAGACTATCTTCCATTCCACTACTCAAAACAAGAAAATGAGTTCAACATTATAATCCTTTCGAAATTATGAGAAATTGAAGTATAAATTAAACCAAATTATGAACTGGCTCAATTACACTCTCTTTACATGTAAAATAATGCACTATGGCGCTCATTGATGAAAATATGGACTAATAATTTTTAAAATGACCTCTAATCATAAAATATACCTCAAATTCATACTCATGAAACATCAGGAAAAATGAGTTTAAAGTTTCCTAGGTGCAATCATTATACCTCATGGCATGCGTATCGAAACACACCATACTTGGCCTTTTCTCCTGCATGTACATATATGCATCCATAGAGTACCTCCTCCTCACAATCCATGCCATATTGGGATATGTGCCTCAATCTGTGTTCACATCAGAGTGTGTGTCAAAGCATTGAAAATTGTGCCCAATATATATGTCGTGGGATTAAACTTCCCATCTGAATTAACAGGAAGGAAGTTTAATGATTGGTTGGGGAATCTTGTAATAAGGGATTCCATTTCCATATTGGTTAGGCCTCTGTAATATAACTCGAAGGTTCTAGGTTCGATCCTGCACTATGTGCATTCATTGTTTTTTGTTGTTATATGGTTATATAACCATATAATATATATTTCATACTTTTGATTTAAACCCCCATGAGTTATGACTCATGGTTATATTACAGTGCATGTGATCATATGATAAAATATGGGTCGAGGGCTTAGTCCCTCGACCCTTTTTTTTCGTCGGATAAACCTTTTTACAAGTTTAAATATAATTTACAACATATATGGGTAAGTGATAAAACAATGGTGTGATGGTAATAGAGGCTTTGGTAAGGGCTGCGGGTTCGATCCTATTGACTCCCGGTATAATTTTATATAACCTTTACCATAATGGCCAATGTGAGGTTTCCACATGGAAAAATATCATTGGTCTAAGCTTTCCATATGTTGACAAATAATTATTCCATGTAACCTATACGATTGCCACATCACTTGCCTAGTCAACATACATTCATGCCACATGGCCCCTTGGGGTGTGGCCACATATTCATCATACAGTTGTATGGTCATGTCACGTATTACACTTGCAGTGGTGACACGTGTCACCTTCACCCATTTGACTTTGACTTTTGACATGTTTGACTTGAACTTTGACTATCCATATATTTTTCATATGAGCTCCATTTGAAGCAATTTTTACATCATTTGAAAGCTATCATCCAACTCTATGCATTGATGACATTTTTTTAGACAATTAGGGATAATTTATTTTTGAGCTTTTATGGATCCTCCTGGACCTTTGTGAGCATTCTAGATCCTCCTGGACCTCTATGAGAGTTCCTGGATCATCCTGGATGAGACTAGTTCTTCCATGGATGTCCCTTCTTAAATGAAAATTATGTAGAATTTGAGTGTTTAGATGATTTTACTTCTTTTTTACTTTTAAAAACCTCTTGTTATGATATCTCGAAACTTTACACCTCCATATTCAAACTCCTCATAGTTTATATAAGCTCTAATGGCTCCATTCTCTCTATGTTCCCATTAGACTATGTCTCTTCATTTTCTAGGTTTATATTTGGGCCTCAAAGTCCTTCTTCATGATTATAAGGTCTTTTCCCATCCTCGTTACTTCATCTTCAACAATAATCTTCAGTTTTGATATTTTCTTATAATTGATATAGAATTGACTCTACAACAAGTCTGCATATAATAAATATTGTCAGTTACACCTTAATTCCAGCTCTATAACATCTTCTTTTAAATTTAGGAAAGTATATGCACTTGTTGATTTTTTCCCATTAAGGTACATGTATTTTTATCATAATTTCTAAAGAATTCTAAATCACTTCTCCAAATTTGATCCTTTAGAATTATCGACCTCTAAATTATATTTCCAAATACTAATCATATGCCCAACTTGGACTTCTAATATGAAATTTATGGCTCTCTGAAGTCCATATATTTTTCTTTTCTATTTCATTTTGTCACAATTTAATAAAATCATATATATATATATATATATAACATTTTGGCCTCTTGATGACATGGCACAAATGATGTCACATGACACACGATATTAAATGTGTATTGGTGTACACATGTCGAAATTGGGCATTTCCATGTCACCTCATGTGCATGCAGTCATGGCCATTTTCCTTTATTTTCTCCACACTCCACTAATGTGACGAGGGGCACTATGATATGGTGCTCCCTCGGGGGTGCACCTATATTCACATGTGTGATACAAATTGTTCTTCTAAATAAATTTCATAGTGTGAAGGTATAGATGGTTTAATGTTCATCCCTCCATATTAAACCATCAACTCCTAGGGCATGTGGAGAATCCTTTGGAATTGTAGAGGTTGAAATGTAATTTCCAAAACCATCACTTAGGGATGCACTATCCACTTACCATTAGGAAATCCATCACCCCCTCAATGATTGTGAAAGGAGGAAAGAAGTTTTCAAAACCACTTTAATCACCTCCATAAACTACTTAACCACCGCAACTGTGGGTTTGTACACATGGTTGCCATGTTTTCCAGCCAACTACCAATAGGCACTTCCATGATTCCTCTAGATAACCGTTTCCTATTGTTGACTCCAAATAGTATTACATTAGTAGTTCCACATCACTTTTATCTTCACGTCGCCTCACCATGGTCCAGGTAAGTTGTACAATTTCATTCCATTTTGGAAGATATTTCTCCAAGTATGTGTGCGTGTGTGTATGTGTTTGTTTGTGAGATTAGGTGCTCAGGTTCCATGGGTTCTCTAACTCAACTCCCACTTGTACCTTGGACTCCATGTGGCTCCTCACAATCATATGCACAATG
>JASDQU010240535.1:34082-45037 GCA_032191745.1 Picea mariana | reverse complement strand
ATCTTTGAAAAGCGTAAAATATTTTCTCACCCGGCCTCATTCTTTCTATAGCTTTCTCGAAACACTGCGAAATTGGAAATGAGAAAAATATAGAAAAGCAAATTAAGAAGTAAGCCTGAAATATTGTACAATGCTGGCGTGATGTAGTTGTAACTTCTATGTTGGTCTGCATGAATGATAATATAAAGTGACCCTCAAAATCTGAGATTATCAACATTCATGTGTACTGTACATAGCGATTAAAAAACGGTTTTCTGGATAACATGAATAAGCAATCGCGCCGAATTGTTTCCTACTCCTCATTCATTGGCAGAATATTAGAAATTATTCCATGTTTTACTAAATAATAGGTCAATTTTTGCGTAGTGATCTTACCATTTTCAGACCGACAGACACATACCACTTTAAATTGCAGCCGCGTCACACGTATTCTGCTATTCTTTAATCGGTCTTTGTTGGCTCGCCACTGTTTTGTCTCGTTTGTCGTTTTCTCTCTGCGACGGCTTTGTGAAATAGCCGATTTCACACTTCCTCGAGTCACAAAATCGGCGGCTGTCTGTTTCCACAATTGTTTTTATACCCAATACTATCTGTTATTCCCAAATTATCTAATATATTTTCATTCAAATTTCCAATTTCGGACGAGTAGGGTCCTGAGGGAAGCTCTGAGGAGCTTGCTTGCCATGGCCCTTTGAGCCTCTGCCTCTCGCTGCGTACCAGGTTGCTCCCCTCTTTGAATTACCTCATAGGTGAGGCATTGGGAGATAGTCATAGCACCAAAGATGGAGCTCGAGGAAGCGGTTGAGCGAAGGATAGAGATCAAGCCAGAACCCAATACAAATGCAAACTGTAGGAAGAGTGTGAGGCGTAGGAGTTCGAGAGCACAAATGAAGCTGGAGCATAAGAGAAAGCATGAACGAGAGCCGAAGAAAAATGCAGATTGAAGGATGAGGGAGAGACGTGGAAGGCAAAGAGCTCAAATGAGCCATGGATTTCCTTAGCTCGAGCCAAAAACCATTGATCCGGTCAAGACGATGGTACTGGACATGCATCCATACCATAGAATTTACCATCCCTGTGAGATGCAGTACGATGGCATTAAACTGAAATGAGTGCAAATGAATGTAGGGATGCATCGAACAAGGTTTTAAATGCATGGAGTAAAGGCTGTGGTGAATGCAGCTTGAGATGGCACATTGTGGGATGGGTTGTGGCTAGGTGTTTGCCCAGCTATCCATCCAATCGTCGGTTTTGATGACACCCCATCCATGGGATGGTCCTTATTGTGAGCAGTGTTTATGCATGCAACAACAAAGGGATGAGTAGGACATGACGCAAGAAAACAATAGAATTCGCCTTCCTACAGGTCTACCCCGAAGTTTGCCAACATATCTGCCACTTGATTTTATTTTCTTCGGACATGGGAGGGAAGAATTACCCACTGTGTCTGAAGCACTGACTTTATTCTGATCAACTCGTTCATGAGTCTCCATCTTGGGGAGATCTTTTCCAGTTCTGCACCATTTATGAGATGTGATAGGAGGTTGATGATTATCTGCGAATCTCCTTCTACTATAAGGAGATTTAGGCCTTGATCTTTGGCCACTTCAAGTCCTTTAAAAAATCCCCATAGCTCAGCTGCATTTTTAGTGTTGTGACCCAAGTTCCTAGCTAAGATGTGGAGGATATTTACTTTTTTGTTGTGAATGGCGGCCCCATAACCTACAGGTCCCAGATTTCCCTTGGAGGCTCCATTGAAGTTTATTTTATGATACCCATATTTTGGGGCCTCCCAATGGGAGGGGATGATCTTAGTAGTATTACCTGGGATTGGGGAAGAAAAGGAAGGGGAGAGGCAGATTTTTCAGGTAATGAGAATGATTTTCTCAGTTGACGGGAAATTTAAATCCCGATCCATCCAAGGGTGTAAGTTGATTGTTTCCTTAATGTTGGAATGGATTTTGGACCAGACTTATTTCCAGTTCAGGGAGGATGATTCTTTCCAAATCTTCCACAGGATAAAACTAGGTAGAAACTTCCAAATTCTATTGAGGATGGGTGAGTGAAATATTGAATCTCTCCATCCCTCAATTGTTTCCCTTATTCCATATCGATTTCTATCAGAGGTTCTCATGATGATGACGCATTGATCACAAAGTTGCAAACTGTAGGGGCATAGATTGAGGAGGTGATTCTGAGTCTTCTCCTCATTGCAACAAAGATGGAACCAACAGGGGCATGTAAAGCCTATTTTCATTAGACTTTATAAAGTAAGGATGTTGTTGTTCATCGTTAACCAAATAAAAGTGTTGATTTTAGGCCATAGCTTTGTGCCCGAGATTTTGTTCCAAACGACTTCTTTTGGAAAGGAATTATATCCTACACTGAGGAAATAAACATCTTGAAGGTTGAAGGTTCCAGTCTTGGAGTGACCCCATCTTAGGATGTCCTCCCCTTGTTGGCTGAAGATTCTCTTGGAGGTGAGCTGATCTAAAAGTGTCTGAATATTTACCTCAAGAGGGATGTTCAACTCTTCATGGGTGTTTTTCCATGTGCGCTAGGTGACTTTATTTTCTTCGGCAGTCCAGAAGTTGACTACATTTTGGAGGCCTGCGCCTATCGTTAAGGAATACAAGTGCTCAAAGTGGGAGAATTGTTAAGGGCTGAAATCTTCTTCAAGAGTCGCTCCAGAAGAGAGTCGAAGTCCCATCTTGTAGTTCCCAAAAAGCGTGGTCTATGATCACCCCCTTATTTTTCTTGGACACATTCTAGATAAGAGATCGAGGGCTTTCATCATTCCATCTGATCAGTTCTTTTTCCAGTGTGGAAGGTGTGTATTTTTTCCTCCAAAGGCATGCCCAGAGGTCTAGAGGCCTTTTTAACCCTCTCCACCAGATTTTTTCACTGAGGAATTTGTTTAGGATAGACGGATCTCTGATTCCATGTCCCCCTGCATGCTTTGGTCTACACCTTTTTTTCCAACTGACCAGAGCCCATTTATGACCATCTTTGGTTCCTTTCTAGAGGAATCTCCTTTGGATGTTTATGAGAATGTTCAGGATGAATCTTGGGTCCCCAAGCACTGAGAAAGTGTAAATAGGGAGGGATTGTAGGATAGACTTAAAGAGGATGAGGCGACTTGGTAGATTGAGGGAGTGAAAAGTCGAAGAGGCAAGTTGTTTCCTGAAATTGGATAACAAATATTCTGAGGAGGTGTTCCTTAACATATTTTCAATAAGAGGTATGCGAAGATATTTAGAAGGGAGGACGTTGTGGGTGAACCGCAATTGCTGCATGATATGGCGCTAGATCTGTATGGGAGTGTTGAAGAAGAAAAGTTGGGACTTAGAGAGGTTTACTTCCATACCTGAATCGTCATAGAAAAGGTTGATCACTGAGCGAATTCGAAGAGCTTATCGGGCTGTGGGGAGTCGCATTAAGAGGATATCACCCACGAACTGATTGTGCGAGATGGGCAAGGAGATTCCATGCAGGGTGATACCTGAGAGGGAATGATCGGTGATGGCTACTTTGATGGCTCGAATTAACCCTTCCGCCATTAGGTGAAGAGAGAGGGTGAGAGTGGGTCCCCTTGTCTAATACCTTTGGTAGGAGAGAAGGTTTTGGAACAAACGCAATTGACTAGGATGGAGAATAGGGCCGAAAAAATGAGATTGACAATCCAGGAGACTCAAGAGGGGTCAAAACCAAAGGCTAGAAGGGTTTCCTTCAAGTAATTCTAGCTAAGTTTATCAAAATATTTGGAAAGATCTAGTTTCAGAAGCATAGTAGGGGACATAGTCCAATGAAATGAGTGGATTAATTGATGTGCCAGAATGATGTTGTCCAAGACATGTCTTCCATCCACGTACCCTCATTGTTCTGGAGAGATGATGAACGATAGGATGGGCTTGAGATGCTTGACAATGACCTTTGTGATGAGCTTATAGATAACATGGCAGAGTTAAATGGGTCAGAAATGACTTGGGGAGGTGACTTTGTTCTATTTTGGAATGAGAGTTATGAAGGTGGCATTGAGGGCCTGTAGGACCTGCGCAGATTTTTGGGAGTCTTCTATGATTTCCTAGACTTATTCTTGGATGATATTCCTGAAATGGTGGAAGAAGTCTGTTGTGAATCCATCAGGCCCTAGGGATTTTCCTAGCAGAGTGTCCCTGAGGGCTTGATAAAATTCTTCTTGGGTAATTGGACACATCAAGGCCTTGTTCTATTCTTTGGTGACCTCCTTTGGAATTTTATTGAGGATAGAGTCGATATCTTGGGTGCGATCGATAGGGTGTTCTGAAAGAAGGTTCTTGTAGTAAGACAGTAGTTCCTTCTCTATGTTTACATTTTTTTGGAGTTCCGGGCCTTGGCTCGAAGCAAGGTGAGTAATGTGATTAGTGTGGTGGTGATGGAGCAATGATTTGTGGAAAAATTTGGTATTTCTTACCCCCTCTTTGAGCCATTGGATACGAGATTTTTGTATTTGGAGAATTTCTTCCTGTGCCTATCTTTATGACAATTGTTTGTTGAGAATGGATTCTTGTTCCTTTAGAGAATTGGTGAAGCCTTGAAGTCTGATCTGTTGTTGAAGGTCTTGCATTTGTTGATTGAGGATTTGCTGAGCATGGAAAATGTTTCCAAAAGTGGATTTATTCCAGGATCTTAAGTGTTGCTTGAGGTTTTTTAGCTTCTGTTGAAATTTGTACATAGGAGTACCTATTGTGATTGTTTCTTATTTCCACTAGATATTTATGTTTCCTTGACATCTCGAGTGTGTCACCTAGAATTTTTCAAAGAGAAACAGTTTCCTACCTAGGGTACCATTGATGTTTATCGAAAGAAAAATCATATAGTGGTAAGATCCTGGAGTATCAATCATAGTGGGATGCTAAGAGACGCCATCCAACATGAATTGATTTGAGATTAAGAAACGTTCAAATATGCAGGAGACATGATGTGGCCTCGAGCATCTATTGGACCAGGTGAAAGGTCCATTGCCCATTTCTACGTCAATGAGATTCAACAAGATAATGATTTGGTGGAACTTCTCACTGTCATTTCCTAGTCTGCGAGCACCCCCCTTGTTTTCCTCCATTCCAATTATCATATTTAAATCTCCCCTAACGATCCATCAATGATTTCTGATGTGATTAGGAATCCATTCCAAATGATGGAGGAAGGATTCCTTATCTCCTGGGGTTTCAGGGCCATAGACATTCGTGAAAAAGCCTGGCTTGTTCGAACTGATGAGTCTGAAGGAGGCTATGATGGTCCATTTTGAAGTGAAGAATGCTTCCATTAATACAGTGGCAGGGTTTTAGAGTACGACCAACCCTCGTGCGAAACCTTTTGCATAGACTTCAATTAATTTATCTTGTTTCGAACATTTTCAAAGTATTTGAGAGGCCTCCTCGCGCACTCATTTAGTTTCTTGCAAGAGAAGAATGTATGATCGTTCCTTCATTATCCGTTCCTAGAGAAATCATTTCTTGATTCATGCATTGAGGCCCCTTATATTCCAAGATAACATCTTCATGAGGAAGATTAAGGTTGGAGGGGAGGAAAGTTGTTTGAGATCATTGCCTACATATTGAATGAGTTGGTTCTTTGGTTTTCTTCCCTGTTTCTTCTCTTCTTTGGTGGGTTTGGGTTGTTATTTCAAGCTTCCTTTTTGTATTCCTAGATTTGAGTTGGCCCGAGCCGATCCTCCTGCTGTAGAGTTGAGGAAAAATTTGTGGACTTTGAGTAATTGATCCGGGGGTATGGTGTAGATCTGTTGTTTTCGATAGGCTTGTTCTAGGTGTACCATATCTATTGCTGCCAATTCCTTATCTTCCATATCTATGTTAGGGTCTCCTATTTACAGTCCTAGATTTGATGGAAGGGAGGTCTCTGAGTTGGAGGTTTGAGTGGTTACAGGGGTAGGTGGGTTGGGGTTTGGAGAACCCTAGACTTGTGCTAGGGCTATGTGATTTGTCATGGGGATGGAGGGAATGATGGGATTTTCTGACGAATTCTTAAGGGATTCGAAAGAGTTACTGGTTGAGGGTCCAGGGGAGGCTTGTGGAGGCACTTTTTTGGCAGGATGCCTACAACACCCCATAAATTGGGTGTAACCGTCCTTGATTTTGTCAGGATCCTCAGGGTTGGATTTGTTGGGATTATCTAGGTGGAAATCACGGAAGAGATGGCCATGTTCATGGAATTTCTGTCAATGAAAGGGGATATTCTCATAATATAAGGTTTGGGACCATTCTTCCTCCTGGTAGTCCAAATTTATGGCTTCGGGTAGTGGTTTGGAGATATTTTAGTAAACACAAATACGACCATAAGAAGTGTACCTTCGTTGTTTTGTTTCCTTCGAGGCTTTGACATAGATGCCAATCATGTTGCTAATGCCTGCTAGTATTTCCTCCAGCCAGAACTCTTCAGGTAATGAGTACAGTTGCAGCCAGACCAATGCATGTGTGAATTCCTCCTTCTCCGGGCTGAACGTTTCCATCCAGAAACGAAGGGAAAGACTCACCAAGTTGTCAAAGTACATAACTCCTTCAAAGACTAAGTTTCTATCTTCTAGGTTATGCAGGATGATAGTGAAGAATTCCTTTGATCCGAGCTAAAGGTTTTAGTGACCTTTGGGCTTCCACCAATGTTGAATCCATTTAACTAAATATTTTTCTGATGACCATAGTCCCAAAAATTTTCCTATCAGGGTGAAATCCTTCATGTATTGTTTTTTATCTTCTATTCTTGGAGAGTTGATAGTATATTTGGGGGCGACAGGAGCCTGCGGAATGCATTTTACAGGTTCTGAGGTGTGAGTCGCTTTTGGATGGTTTTTTTAAGGGTCAATCTCCACGGGTTTTCCTTCGGCATCTCATCCTCCTAGAGGATGTTTTTGAGTTCCGTTGGTAGCTCAAAGGGCAGTCATTTGAAATGCTTAAATCTCGGCACAAGGGCGATGATAGAGCTGTTAGAGGGGCAAAGAGGCCCCCCTTCCTCGACGTCCATGGCCACGACAAGGAATCAGGGCGACACGCATAGAGGGGCTCAAAGTTGAAACCCTAGCAAAGCCGTGATCTATCACATTTATAATATCAATTATATTATTAACCTATGTTAACAAAGTTAATAATATTGGTCTATATCAACTACTTTTCTTAAATGTATTAATGCCACACTCTTGTTTTAAGAATTCTATTTTAATATTAAAAGGTTATTCTTACACTTTTGATTTTGATATTTTAATGCTACACTTATAATATTAATATTTAATATTAAAAAATATATAATTGTGATCATCCAACTATGGGATATAGTATTGCCATTTTAATATAGGAAAATTATTACCACATTTTATTTGATATTTCAATGTGACTGTATCATTATTTTATTAGGAAGATCTACACAATTTTAGAAGATATCGTTACGTGTAATGACTAAAAGAATAAGTAAAATCATAGAAAATATTTAATTTATATTGATGAAATAATAGATATAATGGTTGAAGAAATAATGAATGTAAATCTTCATGCTTGCAATAAACATCATTGCATATAAGTCAATTTTTTTAAATTACATCACATCGGAGGGGGGTTTCGTTCCATGCAATTTATTGTGTGATTTCAAAATTCCTATCTTTATGACAAATGAAAAAGTTAGACAACCATAATATTAAAGTTACATAATATTAAGTTCAACCACAGTTAAATCAAGTAGATTTACTATTAATGTTCTTAGAACAAGTATAATTCATCATCTACAAAGTTCAAGGTGATTTGTTATCAATGTCTTTAGAACAAGTACAAATCATGAGCTATAAATTTCAAGATGATATTATATCAATGTCCTTAAAACAAATATGATTCTAAGTTTTCTTCTATGTAATACATTGCATCAGTTCAAAGTTCCTATATTTCTAACAAAGGAAGAACTTCGTTAGAATTTTTTTTAAAAGCTTGGCTAAAACTTCTTTTTCATAATTTTTTTGAACAAAAGCCGTCCTTTTCATGTGACAAGCATAACCCGATGTTTCAATCTAACGAACAACATAGAACATTGCAATGCGATGAACATAGTAATGTTGTAATGTGTCGAATAGATTAGCGTCGCAATGTGACGAACATAGTAACATCCCTAACTATCGAACAATGTAACATTGAAATGTGAGGAACATAGCTCTGTCATCATAATCTAACGAGCATATCCCTATCGTTGCAATGTGACGAACATAGTTACATCACAATCTAACGAATAGTGTTATGTTGCACAGTCATAAACATATCCCTCTCATCCCAATGTGTCAAGCATATTCCTTTCCTCGCAATGTGGTGAACATGCCTTCACGTTGTAATGTGACACAAATTTCTCGACATCACAATGTGACAAAAATATCAAAACGTTGCAACATGAAGAACATCTATTCATGTTGTAATGTGATGTGAATATCCCGACATCACAATAGGACAAACATTTTCAAACACTGCAACATGAGGAACATAAAACTTACATTGTAATCTTACGAGCATATCCCTAGAGTCACAATGTGATGAACATAACTTCATTGCAATTTGATGAACATTGTCACATCGCAATGTGACAAACATAGTCCTATCATCCGTGTCTGTCAAGTATATTCCTATTGTCATAATGTCATGAACATTTCTTCACAATGTAATGTGACATAAATATCGTTATGCCATATTGCGACAAACATGTCCACATGTCACAATGTCTCGAACATGTCTTCACGTTATAATGTCATAAAAATATCCTGACATCAAAATGTGACAAACATTTCCAAAAATCACAATGTGACGAACATAACCCTTTCATCGTAATTTGATGAGCATATCCCTATCGTTGCAATGTGACAAACATAGTTATATCGTAATCTAATATACAATGTCACATTGCAATGTGACAAACATAGCCCTGCCATCCCAATGTGTCAAGCATATTCTTGTCATCGCAATGTAACACAAATATCTTGATGTCACAAAGTGACAAACATTCCAAAATGTCACAATGTGACGAACATAACCCATTATCGTACTGTGATGTGCACACCTAATGTCACAAAGTGTCAAACATAGCCCAATGTTTCAGTGAGATGAACATTTCCCAACGTTGCAATGTGACAAACAAAACCCACTATCAAAATGTGAGATCCCTATTCAAATGTCATAATGTGACAAACAAAAACCCTACATTGTAACATCATGGCGATAGCCTTACAATGTCATGTGACAAGAAAAACCTAATGTCAAAATGTGACAAACAAAACCTGATCAACATTGCAATGTGATAGTGCCATAGTAAACCATGGTTAAACATAATCAACATGGCCTAGCATAATTAGCTCCACATGGTCTATGAAGTTCATCCATGGGCATGGTCTACCATAGTCAACCGAGGTCAACCATAGTAAACCGAGGTCAACCATAGTAAACCATGGTCATAGTAAACTGTAGTCAACAATGGTGAAGTTCAACCATGATCAACCATACTCAACCTTGGTCCATGTCAAGCTCAACCATGGTTAACCATTATCAACCATGGAAAACCATACTCAACCATGATCAATGTCAACCATAGTAAATTAGAGTGTTGCTCATGGTCAACAATAGTTAACCATAGTTAAGGAAATGGTCAACCATAATCACAGTTAAGGTTAAACATGGAGAATTTCATTCATAGTCATGGTTAACCATGGTCACAACCAACTATGGTCATCTATGTATAAGAACTTCCAAACATGATTAACCATTGTTAACCATGGTCAACCACAATCAACCATGGTCATGGTCAACCTAGGTCAACCATAGCGAAGGTCATGCTCAACCATGGTCAAACATAGCCTACCATACTAAACCAAACTCAACCAAGGTCTACCAAATGGTCATGGTTAGTGTCATGGACAACAACTATCAACCATGGTTAACCATTGTCAACCATGGTCAACCATTGTCAACCATCGTCAACCATGGTCAAGGTCAACCACATTTAGCCATGGTCATGATAATATTCAACCATGGTCAAACATAGTCAACAACAGTAAACCAAAGTCCAACAAGGTCATGGTTAAGGTCGACGAAGGTCATGGTCATGGTCAACGAAGGTTATGGTCATGGTCATGGTCAACCAAGGTCAAGCACATTTAACCATGGTGTTATTCATGGACAAGCATGGTCTATCATGATCAACCATGATCATCCATAGTCAACCATAGTCATGGGCATGGTCATTTGTGGTCAGCCCTAACCATGGTCATGGTGAACCATATTCATGATCTTCCATAGTCATTATCATGGTCTTCATCAATTGCAGTTAAATATGGTCATGGTCAGGCATACTCAACCATAATCGATCATGACTAGAGTTAACCATAATGAACAACTCTAATGGTCAACTATAATCACAATCATGGTCCCATTGAGTCATGGTTTACCATAGTTAACTATACTCATACTAAAGCATAATCTATGAGTATGAATGATCATTATGGTCATTGTCATGGTCAATGTTTTGGATTTATGTAACAATGTATTATGAATGTATTTTTACTTCATTAATATAATATAATACTTTATTATTTTAATATATTATTAATACTTTAATATATTTTTAATGATTTAATGCTTTATTAATGTATTATTTAATAATACTTTATTAACTTATTAATACTTTATTAATGTATAAATATATTAATACTTTGATGTAATAAAATTATACTTTAATGTATTTATGTAAAAATGTACTATAAATGTATTTTTCTTTTAGTAATGCATTATTACTACTTTATTATTATTAGTTGATTAGGTATGGTCATCTGTGTACAACAAAATTAACCATTATCACTCATAATCAACCATAACAATGTATTAATGTAAAACAATAATGTATTAATACTTTAACAATATATTAATTAATATATTCTATTATTAACA
>JASDQU010240535.1:14192-26215 GCA_032191745.1 Picea mariana | reverse complement strand
ATTTAATTTATATTGATGAAATAATAAATATAATGGTTGAAGAAATATTGAATGTAAATTTTCATACTTGCAATAAACATCATTGCATAAAAGTCAAATTTTTTAAATTACATCACATCGGAGGGGGTTTCCTTCCATGCAATATATTGTGTGAGTTCAAAATTCCTATCTTTATGACAAATGAAAAATTTAGTCAACCATAATATTAAAGTTACATAATATTAAATTCAATCACAGTTGAATAAAGTAGATATACTATTAATGTTCTTAGAACAAGAATAATTCATCATCTACAAAGTTCAAGGTGATTTGTTATCAATGTCTTTAGAACAAGTACAAATCATGAGCTATAAATTTCAAGATGATATTATATCAATGTCCTAAGAACAAATATGATTCTAAGTTTTCTTCTATGTAATACATTGCATTAGTTCAAAGTTCCTATATTTCTAACAAAGGAAGCACTTCGTTAGAATTTTTTTTAAAAGATTGGCTAAAACTTCTTTTTCATAATTTTTTGAACAAAAAACAACCTTTTCATGCGACAAGCATAACTCGACGTTGCAATCTAACGAACAACATCGAACATTGCAATGTGATGAACATAGTAATGTTGCATTGTGTTGAACAAAGTAGTGTCACAATGTGACGAACATAGTAACATCCCTAAATATCGAACAATCTAGCATCGCAATGTGAGGAACATAGCTCTGTCATCGTAATCTAACGAGCATATCTCTATCGTTGCAATGTGACGAACATAGTTACATCACAATCTAACGAATAGTGTCACGTTGCAATGTCACAAACATAGCCCTGTCATCCCAATGTGTCAAGCATATTCCTTTCCTCGTAATGTGGTGAACATGCCTTCACGTTGTAATGTGACACAAATTTCCCGACATCACAATGTGACAAAAATATCCAAACGTTGCAACATGACGAACATGTATTCACATTGTAATGTGATGTGAATATCTTGACATCACAATGTGACAAACATTTTCAAACATCACAACATGAGGAACATAAACCTTACATCGTAATCTTACGAGCATATCCCTAGCATCACAATGTGATGAACATAACTTAATTGCAATTTGATGAACATTGTCACGTCGCAATGTGACAAACATAGCCCTGTCATCAGTGTCTGTCAAGTATATTCCTATTGTCGCAATGTCATGAACATTTATTCACATTGTAATGTGACATAAATATCCCGATGCCATATTGCGACAAACATTTCCAAATGTCACAATGTCTCGAACATGTCTTCACGTTGTAATGCCATGAAAATATCCTGACATCACAATGTGACAAACATTTCCAAACATCACAATGTGACGAACATAACTCTTTCATCGTAATTTGATGAGCATATCCCTATCATCGCAATTTGACGAACATAGTTACATCGTAATCTAATATACAATGTCACATTGCAATGTGATAAACATATCCCTACCATCCCAATGTGTCAAGCATATTCTTGTCATCGCAATGTGACAAACATGTCTTCAAGTTGTAATGTAACGCAAATATCTGGACGTCACAAAGTGAAAAACATTCCAAAATGTTATAATGTGATGAACATAACCCATTATCGTACTATGATGTGCACACCCAATGTCACAATGTGTCAAACATAGCCCAACATTTCAATGAGATGAACATTTCCCAACGTCACAATGTGACAAACAAAACCCACTATCAAAATGTGACATCCCTTTCAAATGTCATAATGTGACAAACAAAAACCCTACATTGCAATATCATGGCCATAACCTTATGGTGTCATGTGACAAGAAAAACCTAATCTCAAAATTTGACAAGCAAAAACTGATCAACATTGCAATGTGATAGTACCATAGTAAACCATGGTTAAACATAATCAACATTGCAATGTGATAGTACCATAGTAATCCATGGTTAAACATAATCAACATGACCTAGCATAATTAGCTCCACATGGTCTACGAAGGTCATCCATGGGCATGGTCAACCATAGTCAACCTAGGTCAACCATAATAAACCATGGTCACAGTAAACTATAGTCAACCATGGTGAAGTTCAACCATGATCAACCATACTCAACCTTGGTCCATGTCAAGCTCAACCATGGTTAACCATTATCAGCCATGGAAAACCATAGTCAACCATGGTCAAGGTCAACCATCGTAAATCAGAGTCTTGGTCATGGTCAACAATAGTTAACCATAGTTAAGGAAATGGTCAACCATAATCATAGTTAAGGTTAAACATGGATAATTTCAGTCATAGTCATGGTTAACCATGGTCACGACCAACTATGGTCATCTATGTACAAGAACTTCCAAACACGATTAACCATTGTTAACCATGGTTAACCACAATCAACCATGGTCATGGTCAACCTAGATTAACCATAGTGAAGGTCATGCTCAAACATGGTCAACCATAGCCTACCATACTAAACCAAATTCAACCAAGGTCTACCAAAGTTAACCATGGTCATGGTTAGTGTCATGGACAACACTTGTCAACCATGGTTAACCATTGCCAACCATGGTCAAGGTCAACCAGATTTAGCCATGGTCATGATCATATTCAGCCATGGTCAACCGTAGTCAACAACAGTAAATCAAATTCCAACAAGGTCACGGTTAAGGTCCACGAAGGTCATGGTCATGGTCAACCAAGGTCAAGCACATTTAACCATGGTGTTATTCATGGAAAACCATGGTCTATCATGATCAACCATGATCATCCATAGTCAACCATAGTCATGGGCATGGTCATTTGTGGTTAGCCATAACCATGGTCATGGTGAACCATATTCATGATCATCCATAGTCATTGTCATGATCATCATCAGTTGCAGTTAAATATGGTCATGGTCAAGCATAGTCAACCATAATCAACCATTACTAGAGTTAACCATAATGAACAACTCTAATGGTCAACTATAGTCACAATCATGGTCCCATTGAGTAATGGTTTACCATAGTTAACCGTACTCATGTTCAAGAATAATCTATCACTATGAATGATCATTATGGTCATGGTCATGGTCAATGTTTTGTATTTATGTAACAATGTATTATGAATGTATTTTTACTTCATTAATGTAATATAATACTTTATTATTTTAATGTATTAATAATACTTTAATACATTTTTAATGATTTAATGCTTTATTAATGTATTATTTAATAATACTTTATTAACTTATTAATACTTTATTAATGTATTACTTTATTATTACTTTATTAATGTATAAATATATTAATACTTCGATGTAATAAAGTAATACTTTAATGTATTTATGTAAAAATGTATTATAAATGTATTTTTCTTTTATTAATGTATTATTACTACTTTATTATTATTGATCATCATTAAGTATGGTCATCTATGTACAACAAAATTAACCATTATCACCCATAATCAATCATAACAACTTATTAATGTAAAACAATAAGATATTAATACTTTAACAATATATTAATTAATGTATTCTATTATTAACATTAATTAATTAATATGTTATATTAATATATTTCAATATTTTAATTTATACATTAGAAATAAATAATGTATTAATATTTTTATAGATTACTATTTTAATTTATACATTAATATTTTAAATTAATTAATACATGAAAATCATTAACTAGCCAGAACAACATGACATTTACTATAAGCAATCTATAACTAACAACAACTATATATTTTAAGTAAAAAATAATTGATATAATCACATAAACATCATTAATTTTAAAAAGCTGTGGAAGCAGAAATGGTGAAAGCTATAAATATGATAGAAAGAATATGCTTGGTGACTTGGTAAAGGCTACGACCACCACCGTGATCATCTGCATCGGGGACAACAAATTGCACTAGGATGTAAACTCTGATCCCGCGCGTTAGTATCTTTGAAAAGCGTAAAATATTATCTCACCCGGCCTCATTCTTTCTACAGCTTTCTCGAAACACTGCGAAATTGGAAATGAGAAAAATATCGAAAAGCAAATTAAGAAGTAAGCCTGAAATACTGTACAATGCTGGCGTGATGCTGGCGTGATGTAGTTGTAACTTCTATGTTGGTCTGCATGAATGATAATATAAAGTGACCCTCAAAATCTGAGATTATCAACATTCATGTGTACTGTACATAGCGATTAAAAAACGGTTTTCTGGATAACGTGAATAAGCAATCGCGCCGAATTGTTTCCTGCTCCTCATTCATTGGCAGAATATTAGAAATTATTCCATGTTTTACTAAATAATAGGTCAATTTTTGAGTAGTGATCTTACCATTTTCAGACCGACAGACAGATACCACTTTAAATTGCAGCCGCGTCACGCGTATTCTACTATTCTTTAATCGGTCTTTGTTGGCCCGCTACTGTTTTGTCTCGTTTGTCGTTTTCTCTCTGCGGCGGCTTTGTGAAATAGCCGATTTCACACTTGCTCGAGTCACAAAATGGGCGGCTGTTTTTTTCCACAATTGTTTTTATACCCAATACTATCTGTTATTCCCAAATTATCTATTATATTTTCATTCAAATTTCCAATCCCGGACGTCTAAATAAGCCATGAAATTACAGCACAGTATGTTACAAATTTAAAAACCATCAATGTTTATTTTAGCTGAAAGCCTGTACTTTGAACCTTTTATTTAATTCGCAACTGTAAATTAAGTGAATGCATCACAACAATATTGTATTAATAAATTAAAAGTATAATAAATTAGTACCTTTAACTCCCCTATTGTCTGTAGCAAGCAAGCCACGTTTAAAACGCAACTGTTCCACGTTATTTCTTCGGTTCACGAAACTCGCATGAAATTCTGAGAGTTAGGTAATCCCTTCCAACCAATCAAACGATGCCAAACAATGATTTAAACACATTAAGGTAAGCGTTACAAAACCTACCCAAAAGGATTGTTTCGTTCTTTTAAATTCTTCGAAGAAACAACTTAACTTGAACTCAACGGCTCTTTGAAGAAACAACGTAAGAAACACTCAACGGCTCTTTGATCGAACTTGGAGTAATTCACAAAATATTATCATGTTTAATTCTTTAGTTTAAATTTATTAAAAAAATTGGATTACGATAATTTGGTTGGATTGTTTTAAACATGTCATAGGTACTCCATTCTCTTACTAAATAACATTATTCTTCCGTTACCATCCAAGTTCAATCTAATGATCTTTGGTCGAGCTTGGATTAATTCACAAAATATTAACATTTTAATTATTTAGTTTAAATTTATTAAAAAATTGTGATTAAGATAATTTGGTTGGATTTTTTTAAACATGTAATAAGTACTCCATTTTCTTACAAAGTAAGATTATTCTTCCTTAACCATTCAAGTTCAATATAATGGATTAATTTACATTGATTTATTTTATTAATACTGTTTTTTTTTTCATTATTATAATTTACTTTTTTCCATTTTCAAATTAAGAATGTTAATGTAATAAAATTGATTAATTATATATTAGTCTAGTGGGCTAGCTTGAGTGCTTCATTTCAGTTAGGTTTACCCAAGATTTTGTTTCATTTATATTTCTCAAATTCTTAAAATTAAAAATAAAATAAAAAATATCCCATATGCATCATATAAACTATATTTTTTTTAGGGTCTTCATGTGAGCAAGAATACATGAATCCACCGTCAAGGATGAAGAATGACTCAACTCTACTAAAAGCCACCATCACTGCATGAAGAATGAGTCAACCCTAACACGCGACCACCAAGCACTCAAATTTGGCAATGGTGGTCATTGAGAAACCTAATTGTTGTATTTAACAACACTATCTAGTTCAATTCCGGAGGAAATTATCTTATATTTATGAATACAAGGTATTTCTGAATATTATTGGATGAGGTTGAATATAAGCCAAGTGAGAGATTTATAAATTTGAAAGTAAGATCTCATGACCTTGTTCAGTTACCACGACCATTTATAGAGAAGTGTATTTACATGGACTCGGGCATATACCGACCATTTATAGACCACTGAATGGATTGGTGTTTTACAATTTTTGACAAACTTTGTAATGAGAGGGAGGTGCCACTATATTTTCTTAAAAACTCGTGGGCGGAATTTGTGTTATGTCATTCTATTTTGACATTTCTAAATTTTAAGGGGTAGGTTGGGGTTTCCACAAAATCAATAAAATGTCAAGCATAATCAATTGAGAGGGTTTCACATTCCTAGGTGTATACTTAATATCCATCCCAATATCCTATGATTTTAGATAACATTAATCAAATTCAAATATCGATTTCCGTGCTAATTTATAGTTTACTATGGAAAATAATATTTACTTTTTTATCCCACAACGAGGAATCTTCGGAAAATGTACAAGTTGATGGTGGGGAGGTTTTGGGCCTTCAGGTTGTACAATAGATTCTAGTCATATGAGGTCACATGGGAAAATTATGAATTTTAATTGTAGTTCATGTTATCCTCATTAATGCTCAAATTATGGGCTTGTTGGCCAATGAAGGTTCTTATAGTGGATAGTTTCATGGTAGATGTTAGTATGGAATTATATCTTTGGAATTCATTGATTATATACACCCACACACATAGATATATGGGTCTATGCACAAAGTTGGTGGATGAAAAAGTGGAAAAGGGGTGAGGGGGGTATGCGCGTGTTCTTAGTAACGTGCACACATTCCGGGTGTTAGAGGTTCAGGAAATCCTGAACCTCCACTCAGTATGCCACATAGGTATGTTGGCAGGAACACACATGTATTCCTATGGTGCCCCTTTTTAAGGGACCACGGGTGTGATGTTTTACCATTTTCACACTGTGCCTTTCATTTTTCATTATTTGTGAAAGCACAAAGGAGGAGCAGAGGAGGAGAAAAGCCCAATATATTGACACCATGTCCTTCTCCACCCATGTATGCTTGTTTTTTTTTCATTTCATTTGTTATCCTTGTCTCCTCTCTTTGTCTCCTCCTTTGTTATATTTGTCTCCTCTCTTGTTTTMTGTGTCTCCTCTCATTCTCTCTTTTTTTTTTTWTTATCTCTCAACAATTCACTAATATTATATAGGTTTTTTCCAGTTCATTGTAAAGATAACACACAGTTTTTATTTGTTTTACAAAAATTATGTTAATAATTTTGTTGGAATGGCATGAAATGGTTGTTTGTAATACCTTTTTCATAAGTGAACTTATTAAATTGTAGAAAATATTATTAAAATGGAACTTAGAGACAATGAAAACTGCCCACCAGAAAACCAAGGCAAGCAAAACCCCAACCCACTACATCCACCAAACATAAACATACAAATTGATGAGAGGTTGGATACTTTGAGATCACTTGTCAATGACTTAATGGGAACTAGAGAACCTAGAAGGGATTCCTTGGCCACTGGATTGGACGTCATTATGATGTCCATTGCAATTTCCCAAGGGAAATTAACTTCTATTTCTAAATACACGGCTAGAACATTTTAGTTTTACAAGACTGGGCTAGATAGAAACCAAGTTAGAGACTTAGGTATTACACAACAAGATTTGATGTCTCTTTTTATTGATAACCAATCTATAGAACAACCAATTGTCACCAAGAAACAAATTAGTATTGATCGGTGCATCCAACAACAAATTCTTCAAAACTGGATGGATAGGAGGTTTATGGTATTTGAGAAACCTCCTTCAAACAACAGGGAGGTGCCTTTATATGTTTTGTGAAAATTATGGGAATAATTTGTTTTGGGTCACCATGTAAACTACTCCGACATTGGTGACTTCTATGGGGTAGTCTGAGGGCCTGCATAAGACATAGAGCATGCTAAGTGTGATCCCATGTTAGGCCTTTGTCCCTTAGACGAAGGCCTAAACTGTCTGCCCCACATCCTCCTATCGCAGATGGATTGCAACAAGTATAGGTAGCTCTACCATCCTTGACTCAGATCCCAATCCAACATGGTATATTTGTTTCACTATCTCGGTAGAAGGTTCATGTTGGTGACATTGATAGAGGGGTTGGACCTTCAACCCTTAGAGAAGAGTGCATTGAGGAGAGGGCACATGGACATAAAAATCGTCCATGTCAACCTCACATATGCTCAAGTTTCACATAGACTTGTTATGAGCCTATAGAGGCTAGTGGACAATGGAGCTTCATGGATGAGGTTCGTTTCCTAACCATCTCTAATTTCTTCATCCTTATATATTTATATAGTATTCTGTGTATTTATTTCATTGTATGATGTTTTTCATTTGCTACGCCCGAATAGAAAACCCTCTACATCAATAGATGCATCAATGTCTATATCCATCATCGATGGAGTGGTAGATGTAGTCTTCTCTTTCGATATTCCACATACACATGTATGTCTCACATTTAATAAATTCAGCATAGTGATTTCTTTATTTTTTGGCATCCTCTAATTTATAAGGTTATTTTTTTTTTATAGGTTGTGGGACCAAGTGATGTCGAGCAATGTCCACCCAGGATGGATAAGTCACCTACATCACATATATCATGTATTGACTTAAATATCATTTAAATCTCAAATCTGTTGTATTTAAGTTGTTGGATTTTACTATTTGGTACTAATAATAATATTATTAATATGTATGCAGGTTGTCAATATTTTCCCTAGTTACAATACTAATTTGGTTTTTGGGTAGCCGACCATGGATTTTGGGTTACCTATTTCTAGGCCAAGATTTATTCCATTGCTTGTACACCTCGTGGGGGGTTGATTGCCACCCACCCCAATATCTTTCTTATTTTTTGCATCCTCTGTGGATGCACCCGCATGCCATTCATCCACACCATATTTTCCATCACATCCATCCATAGTGGATGCACCTGTATGCCACCCACTCCCACCACCATTTCCATCTATGCCATCCACCGAGGCTGCCACAATAGATGTTGCCTCAGAGCATGTAGTACAGCCGAGTGCTCCACCTACCAATGGCTCTCCATTGATGCTCGAGATATTCATGGTGAGATAATGTGATGATTATCAATTTTTATGGAATTGATTTTATGCATATTTCTTTCAATTTCATACTTTTATCATTATAACTAACACAAGGTGGCATCACTAAGAGATTATGGTTGCGGAGGATGGTAACACCCTCACGATTGTATGTACCATCTATGGTGACTTGTCTTATGTTGAATTAAAAAGTGTCATTTTGTAAATCTTCTAATTCATTGGGGAAATTTTTTTATAAAAATGTTTTTTCTTTGTGCAGTCTCTAGAGAAATGAACCACACGTAGGCTCAAAACCACTCGATGTGCTTCTTCGACAAAATATAAGAAAGATCGATTTCTAGGATGCTCCTGAGGGTGGCGAGGGTGGTAGTGGTCAATGAGTGATCAATTACTGTCATTTTGTATCTAAGCCACCATATGGTTATTTTTTATGTTAGGGCAGTTGTTTTCATTATGTATATTAGGAACGAGATACAATATTGTAAAAAATGTACAATTTAGATGATGTTCAATGTATATATTTATATATATATTTCATGGCAATTTTTTTATGAATCTCATTGTTTCTACATTTTATGTTGATGAATGTATGCCCCCACATGGGGTGTTAGGGATGCATTCAAATCACAGGTGGGCCATTGAACCCACTCTTCCACCTGACGCCCCGCACCACTAACAACTTACATCCGCCTCCGTCACCCACATCACCTCCCCATACGATTTAAGCTCTCCCACCCCTATCTTATCTCAACACTTTATTTGTTTCATCTTGACATTCGACTCATGATCCTGCACTCACCTCACCTGTTTGATCCTCATGTCCTTTGCATGTGGTCTAGGAAGTTGGTGGATCGGTTATGATTAATGATGGATACGACCCACACCCTTGTCAATTATGGGTGAAACCTCTACTTATGGCTCTTGGCTTTCAATGGCTTTGTTCTATGCGTCCCTCTTTTGATTTTCATTCTATTTTTGTTTGGTTGTTCACCTTCGCCATCCCTCGCCTTCCTCCACATATTCTCTCCTCCACCCTACGATGGACACTCCGTCCACCTCCCTGCTCCTAGATCTTTCACTCTTCTTTCTATGTTCCTTTTATATGGAAAGAGGAATCTCCTCCCGTCGAGGTCGTGGTGGTGCCTTGCATAGACCTAGAACTCGATCGAGATTTTTCCCGGTGGACATGGCCGAAAGCTTAGTTGACCGCTCTTTCACCCCTCAGAAAACTCAGACAGAGATGGAACTAGCCAAGGAAGATGTTTGTGTCCTGAGGAAATTCATCCCTAATGAAGAGGTTAGGAAGACCACCAGGCTGTGGGTTCCTAATACTGGCACCATTCGAGAGCAGACCTCACAATATTTGAAAAAAATAGATATTTAACGGCATCTAAAGACTTTGATGGGTTGGGTTATTTTGGACCATCATGAAGCTCATCAAGAAGTTCTCATGCAACTCAAATATGTGTAGCTCTAGGTTAATTTGGTCGACCACAAGTTGAACATGATTGTAGACCAGCTAGTTGGTATGGTCTTGTCCAATCTAGACTATGCCCAACCCCAAGTTCTAGCAATAGAAGGAAGAACCATTAGTTAAGTCTTTTATGTTGTTCCATCTGGATTTTTTGTTGAATTACATGAGATTTCTTGGTTTACTACCTCCTTATAGTAGAATAAATAAGAATAATAGGACCGACAGTGAAGCTAGAATTCATCTTTGTTTCATTTTATCAGTTACATACATTAGATATATCAAGCAAACTCAGAATGACAGTGTTATGTTTTTTTGTTGGTCTGGTTTCCTTACGAGCGGGCCAGGAGTAAAAAAAATGTATATTATCTTCTCATTAGTAATATAAAGACTTGGGATTTTTGAAAAAAAATGTTGGTGAATGTATGAATTTCAAAGTGTATGAATTTTATGTATGTGAATGTATGAATTTATTTAATTTGATTAATTAATGTTTAAAGTGTGAAGGAAGTCCATGTGATCAATAAAATTTTGTTTTTTATAAAGTGATTACAAACACTTGTGTTACGTATTAACGAATCTCTTATGATGGAAAATATTGGTAATTGCTAAATCCATACACAATTAATTGTTCTCAAGGACCTAAATTTTACAAAAGACTGAATTCTTGATCCATATTTATGAGGGGGGGGGAATGAAACATAGATCTATCAATTTAACATGGGTATACATAGAGAAATAATAGAGATACATTGGAACTTAACTTTTATTCAATAAAGAAATCTGCTGAAATTGTAAAGTGCAGATTGAAAACAATCTTGCTCGATTGGTGGTAGCTAATATCTGGAAGAGATGTGGTGGCTACATGCATTCATCTGAGCACCTTACAATGAGGCCTCCGTGCCTTTTTAGCATCAAGAAGTAAACATAAAACCCTATATATCCAAAAACCTAACCCTAGGAGATGAAGCACCAATATTCATGTGGGCTCCGATGGGGTAAGATTGTACATCAACTTCCTCAGGTTGTAACTTTTGCATACGATCTTTGTTTTAGGTGCATGATATGTCGATGGAAAGGAATATCCAAGGATTACACATTATGTCATAACACTCTAAATATATGTACAATGTGACTATGGTGGGCCCAAAAAACGTTGTTTAGGACCTCAAAACGGCCCCAAAAGTTTAGGACGTGAAAAGCTAGAAACAATTTTCAAGATGAGAATTGTAACTGGCAAGATGAAAGTTGTATCTAAGCTATCTGGAAGAGGTGGGTGGCCACCAATATACACCTGGACCAATCCTACCTTCTTAGGAAGAAATTGTCTCCATTGCATTGAGGTCCCCCATTAGATGAGGAAATTTCTGTTGAATTTGGCCCCTATTGAGCCACTTTCCTTGGTGCAGGAGATACCCTACTTCGATGATCCAGATTTATGAGAGGAAAAGAATGAATAAAATATTGATTACCATAAAATAGAGATACAAATAACAACAAGATATATCCAGTGAACAATAAATTCTATTGAATACATAAAATAGGTTGAAACTGTAAAACATCATAACTAAAAAACTTG